>CAKAKR010055192.1:0-19050 GCA_916700685.1 Adelosebastes latens
TCAAACTGTACCTATACCATGTTGAGAAAGTGAAAGTTAACGTTGTGGATTGAAACAATACAACTTTAGTTTTAGGCAACAAAACTACTTGGTTAGGTTTAGGAAAAGATTGTGGTTTGAGTTGAAATAAGTCCTACATAAGTTACGTAACAAAACTGCAGTAAAAATATGTCATTGATTTTTTGGTTTCACATGGGACGCGAACAGTGGTCTCCCGAGTGAAAGTCCTGTGTTTCCATTGCTCCTGACCGCCACCCCAAACAGACTTTATCACTCTTTATACTATGTCAGCTGACTTCCTCCTTTGCTCCTGTCATAATTTCTACGGCCACTAGAGGTCGGCATTGTCTTCTTGTATTTGTATTGGTGATCAACCATGTCAATAGATGATAAAGGCCTTCTGAACCTACTAATAGGTGTAGCAGGCCCCTTCTAACCCTTTTCTATGAGGCCGATAAAGGCTGATAACATCCATACAACATACTATGTCAGCTGACTTCCTCCTTTGCTCCCGTCATAATTACTACGGCCACTAGAGGTCGGCATCGTCTTCTTGTATTTGTATTGGTGATCAACCATGTTAATAGATGATAAAGGCTTTCTGAACCTACTAATAGGTGTAGCAGGCCCCTTCTAACCCTTTTCTATGAGGCCGATAAAGGCTGATAACATCCAAAGCGGGTGCATTACCTGTCCTATAATAACTAATATGGTAAATGAATTAATTAATCAACCATGTCAATAGATGATAAAGGCCTTCTGAACCTACTAATAGGTGTAGCAGGCCCCTTCTAACCCTTTTTTATGAGGCCGATAAAGGCTGATAACATCCAAAGCGGGTGCATTACCTGTCCTATAATCATTAATACGGTAAATTAATTGTAAAGTAGCACTAATTCCATCAGTAAGACAACAGAGTCATGTCATATGACTTTTTACAGGGGTGGGGGTACCTGTGCTGAGCTGAGCGTTGAGCAATCACCACCTTTTGAAGTTATGTCAAGGTGTGTTGGTTTGCAGCTTAAAACTAACAGCTCACTTCTTGGACTATTCCTCTCTGTAACGTTTTAAAACTGATTGATTGGCCAGTTGCGCTCAATGTGTACCGACCGAGTTGTGTAGACTGATTTTTATTGAAGATCTGCACCACTAACTCTATTTGTTAATTCATTTACAAATACATTTTATTTCCTACAGCTTCTTTTTTTTTATGCTACCATCAACAAAACTTATCATTTCCTGCAGACCTTTCACTGTAGACATGAGAGAGGTTTTGAGTTTGCGTTCAAGTTAAAAATAAAAGCCTGTCTCCAATGTAAGCCTTTTTCAGATACCAGCCTTGGCCGCTATTACAGTATTTCCTTTTTTAATCCACATTTTACAGTGGTGTGAACCTCTCTAGTATGGCTGAGTTCTTTTTCTATCTTATCTAAACTGCTATTTAAATTGACTGAACACACTAAAGTACCACTTTTTCAATAAACACAAACACAGGATCAGGGATCCCTTTGCTAATGGATATTAAATGTTCTGATTGCAGCATGGCAATCAGTCCTTGTGGCAGGGTCATGGGAGGCTAATGGGTAGGCAAGGAGGTTGAATGTTATGGGAGCTATCTAAGAACCTCCTCACACACGCACACACACACATGCACACACACACACACACACACACACACACTTATCCCTGTACTTCTATCTTTGTGAGGACACTCATTGACATAATGCATTCCCTAGCTCCTTACCATAAACTTAACCATGACAACTAAATGCCTGACCCCAACCGATCCATAAACCTAAACCTTTTTTTTCTAACCTGAACCTTAAAACCAGGTCTGAACCCTCAAACAGGCCTTTAAAGAAGTAACAACAGACCGAAATGTCCTCACTTTCCAAAAATGTCCTCGCTCCGACGGTCTAAAACTCACATTGGTCCTCACAAGTAGACACACACAAAAACACAATACACCATTAGTCTGTACCTCCCTGTCACCACCATGTCTGTGCTCATGGTTCTATCGTTCTAAGTATTAGTGATTGAAAACCTTGGAAACCGTGGAAGTCCCAGATACATTGGAAAACCAAACGGCGTCATGTCTGGGTTCATAACATCATCGACATCAGCGACGCTCTGTGAATTTCACCGTATCTAGCAAGCCACACGTCGCTACAGCGGTATGAATCAAAATAAACAGATTGCGCCGTGATTTATTGCAATAAATGGATAAAAAGAATCTTGAAATAAGGCAATCAAAAGACTTTTAAAACACTTGTTTACTGAACGGAGTTCTGATCGATCAGTGCCAGGCTATGCTAACATTGTAGCTGCTCCATCAACACTCAACCTAACATCATCCAGGCATAAATACGGCAGCAATGTTATTGTTTATACCGTAGACAGTCTGTGGTTCATACACATATATTTATACACAGAGTTCTGTCCGGTCTCTGTACAAATATGATGTACTGTCGTAGCTCTGGGTGACCACAGATCGTTAAAATAATCTTTACTCCATTTCTGATTCAACAACGTCAGGACGTCAGGGAGGAGAATTTCAATGCTGATTGGCTTTTGTGACAAAACGCCACACAAATTTCTTGCTCGAGTTGAAATACTTCAAAACACGGACGATGCAAATTTGCGTCCTTCGCGTTGCGTCCCTTGCACTGTTCGCGTCGCCCGGCACAATCTTGCGACTTGGCGTTGACTTTGTATGTAATTGTGCCACGCAAAAAGTTCACGCATTTGATGTGAATGCCCCATAATGCTGTTCCATTTTTAAATCATGCAGTGATTTCTCACTACTTCCAGGCAGCATTGGTTTGAAAAATTAACATAAAGAGGGTGATCCATTACAGAGAACATGATGAGTGTTTCACAACGTCAACTCAATGTAACCTCAGCAGAAATTCATTTTGGTAAGTTTGGCTTATTCCTGTTTTATGACACCTAATTGACTGTGGTAACTCAGTCAGACCTGGTCAGGAGCAGGTTATTATTATTACTAGTATTATTTTTATATATAGCCTTGAAACATTGTCAGGACCAGCATATGACCATATTTTTTAATGAATAAACCTTGTCAATTTTGGACTAAAATACCAAAACATATGTTATTATAATTTTCTTTTTATTTTGTTTTTGGGGGGGAGGGGTATTGTTTGACCATAGATTTATAAATTGAACCTTTTGCTTCTTTTTAACACACATCAATATAAACACACTGTAGGCCACCACCACTCACCAAAGTTAAAGGTATAGAGTGACAAAAATGTGGATATAGAGATGGTGCATGACAATATGCATATGAGATTAAGTTGCTCTAATTGATTACTGGTTGTGGTTTTAAAAGTATCATGACTGTAGTAAGTAAAACAAATATCAGAATATAGTTTACTTTTGTTTGATGAGATGATATTAGATTTTTTGTTTACATATCCTTTTACACTAATACACCTGGTCTGTTATCAGGCTATTGAAAAGCCTATCTATCTATCTATCTAACTATCTATCTATCTATCTATCTATCTATCTATCTATCTATGACAAATTAATTAGCACATATATGATAATTCATTAAAATAATTATAGTTGATGTATCAATATCAATATATTAGTCTCACATAGGGAGTCAAATAATAGGAAAAAAATACTAGTGTGATAAGCCATGTCCAACAAAACCATGTACCATATACCAAACCTCAGTTTAGTATGTGGTTTATTATTACACACAGTTTGTAAATCCAAGCACACAGATTAATGAACTACGTTCACAGATTATTAAATTATATATACACTGATTAACAAACTGTACAGGTTGGTAAGTCCGGGTTCCAGACTATGCATCTGGCATTCACTAGCTAGTAAAGCTATTAAATGGATGTATTTATGTATTTATGCAATAACGATCCTAAATGGGACATTATCAATTTTATCTATTCAGCAATATTTTATATTTTTTTTATTTTGTTGCTTGGATATAGAAAAGGCTGTTCCCAGTTTTTCTACTTTTGTATGACTTACTTTATGAGGAGATGTTACAAAGGATGCATTGTAGTCTAAAAGCTACATTGATGTAATTAAAATTCATATCATTTCATCAATCTTATGCAGGGAGGATACTGCAGCACATGGTTCAACGTTTTCCAAATAAAATTAATGCATTTACTTTCTTTATGTGTTCGGTCAGACTTCAAGACCAGTTAGCTTCAATGCCAGTTACATTTAATATTACAATTCAGTGGACTAACATCACGAGTGAATGGTTTGGCACACAGCGCACTGAAAATAGAGTGCTTCTTTCTATTTATTGAATCAAGAATTGATTCATAATCAAATCATGACACCAAGAATCTAAATCAAATCAAATTGTGAGACTCCTAAAGAAGTCATTTTTTCCACTTTTAAAGTCTCATCATTTTCTCCCCTGTGTTGGTAGCTGCAGTGTTTTTGCACCTGTAACAGGTTGCGCCTTGCTCCCAGTGCCTGTTTGTATGTTTGTGTCTCTTTGCTGGGGCCATAATCTGAATTGCAGGCACTGTGACACGACCAGCTATCTGCTCCCCCCCTGGCCGAAGGTGAAGCCATCTACGAGCATGGAGGGGTTGGAGGCTTGCATGTGCGTAGCAACAGAGGGCAGAAAACCACGGAGATGGCGGTGTAGCATGCAATGTCATACCAATAAATAATACTTACATAAATATCTGCACCATAAAATCCATCCTGGTAAACAACACTGCAGAGGATGCAAAAAAACACAAACAAACAGACAAACAAACACACAATAAAACAAAAACATCCATATTAGTGCATGTTGACATGCAGGCAGAGGGCTAGCTACCAACCAACCCCCCATCTCCACAATCCAAAAAACAACTCAAACAAATAAAGACATAAGAGGGGCAGAGGCAAAAGGGGGGGAATACAGCAGGCACCCCTCTCTGCTCTCTAATGGCTGGGTAAGGAGGCTGGGAAGGTCCAAAAACACTCTCACTAGGTCATATTTAACAACAAGGAGTCCAATCAGTAGCATCACATTTAAACTAAGAGGTGTATATCTAAAAGAAAATGTACAGTATATCATGATTTTTCTAGCATGATGACCTAATGCAAGCCACTGGAGAGAAATAGTAAAAAAAAAATATGTCCTTGCCGTATATAAATGTATATCATATTTTATTTTAATAACTCATCTGCAAAAACGTATGGCTTTGGAAGGCCTAGGAAGGAGGTTATGTTTTCACCGGCATTGGTTTGTTGGTTTGTCCGTCTGGAGGATTACTCCAAAAGCCCGCGATGGATTTTAATTACATTTTTTGGAGGGATGGGGTGTGGCACAATGAACAATCCATTCGATTTTGGTGGCGATCCAGATCATGATCCAGCTTCAGGATTTTTTTATATAACTCCACTCAGCCTGTGCATTAACGCCACAGGCTTTAAGACATGCGCAGTGTAACTGATGACGCGTTCATGACGCGTCACCCTGCCTCTTTCCTTCTGCCTGCAGAGAGAGGGACAGAGAGAGAGCGGGGGGTGGAGGGAGGGAGGGACACCTGTAGATTCGGCGTTTTTTCACATTAAACTCTGTGAAATTACAGTTGAGTTCGACCAAAGCACACTTGTTGGAAAGAGTAACTCCGAGTGCCATTCTAGTTAACGTAATGTATTTTGAGGATTATAAAGTATGTAAAGGAGCATTGGCCTTTCTTAACGCAGCATACGCAAAGTCTGAACTTATCGTGTTATTGGGAGTTTGAACTGGGTTAGTTGAATAATGGAATCCAAACGTTCAAGGACAAGAGGATTCAGCACACTGATTTTGCAATTGGGAGAACAGTCATACACTGTTGGTAGCTATACCTACATAAAGTAATACGTAACAGTGAGCCAGGACAGGTGACTTAAAGAAAGTCCACGTAGGGAGAAGGTAATTATATAAGTAACTTCTGTACTTAAGGCAGGGTTGACGATGTTATCCAGTATATTTGTTATATTGGTTGAAATGGTCTTTACACCTTGACAGCGATCCATTACTGATGAGCTCTGAAAAAGGACCAGAGGGGGGGGGGGCGTTGCCTTGGAAGGAGCCCTGAGGGGAGGGGGTGGGTTTAGACGGAGCTCCTGAGGCGATGCTAATTTCAAATTATGCTAGCTTTCCGTCATCGTCGACCCCTACCTTTAAGTAACACCACTTAGTTATTTTAACGCGAACCACCATCTTTTCCTAAACCTAATCAAGTAGTTTTGTTGCCTAAACACTGCAGGGGCTTGAACAGGCGCGCCGATTGCTCGTATTGCTGGACATTTTCCGGTATCACAAAGCTGGCTCACTTTTACCCATGGTAGATCGCCATGGTAACCTATGCTGTAGGCTAACCTGCATGACTCATCAGTCATCGTTCCCACAGGATCCCGATGGGGACTTCAGCACTGATTTTAAAGTAAAGTGATAAGTAATAGAGAGCAATAGATATGTGCATGAGTCAGTAGAATCAATTTGCCGTTCAAGGCTTTCCATTCCCACTCCGGTTTTAACACAGAGCTTCTAACAAAGGAGGTGACTTTGTGAAGATAATTGGAAATAAAAACTATCTGTTGTCTTTTATTGGAAAAAATAATAATCCACCCACATGAACATTTCAGTGAGACAGACCTCATCAAAACATGAACCACTTTCCTTCTCTGCTTTGGCAGTAGAAACAGTCTCACATTAGTCATTAAAATAAAATTAGTAATCAATTTTTTTCATGTTTCTTATGTGCGTCACATATTAATAATAGTTTGTTCATCATTAGACAAAAAAAAGCAAAACATACTCGCTCTATACTACAGACATATGATTCCAACACATAGTTATAGCCTTACTTTGTATATTTGGAATTTCGTTCTCGTGTTTCTACCTTGTTTTTGTTTTTTTTGCTGTCGCTATAACCAAATATCCCCGCAGGTATCACCATTTCATCTCATGTCATGGTTCTGATGTTGATGCTGATTGTCGTTCACATGTGCCTCTGTCACGTGATCATGCTCATAGCTGGATTGGAAAACGCAGAGTAAACAGATCCAGTTTATAACCAGCTGCGTGATACCATTGAGGATCACCCATGTTAGGCTCAGTGAAGCAGGTAACCCAAAGAGCATCTCTTTGAGAGCCACTCTTAGTTCATGATACAGGCCCCAGGGCTCAGGTGGTTATAACACAGTAGTTATCCTCAATGTAATGTATATTTACAATAAAATGTAATATCTAACACAACACTGCCTCTGATTGTTTTCATTTATATGTGTTTATTCATTTGTATTTATGTGTGGAAAGAGTTAAATTATAATACATGCAGTATTCAAGTCCATGTAGGACGCAGTTGTCGTGACTGTTTACTGAATTCTTTTTTCAACTGTGTTAACAGGTCATTACAGTTTTTCCAACTGCTAACACACTAATATGATATATAATATTGAACAATTATTGAAACTGACACTCAGAGAGCAAAAACCTCAGCTCAAGTCTCCAAAACTCTTAAAAAAAATTCTGCTTTGCACGCAATTTGCAATTCACAGTTCTCTACATAAGACACAGGAATCTGACATAAAAGTCAATTGTTTGTCCTTGTAGCAACTCATAACGTAATACCTGCACATAATGTAATAATTTAAATGTTTTAAAAGCTCATAATGTAATAAAACCGGGAGCGCATAACGTAATCAGTTATTACATTATGAGAACATTATTACATCATAGACTTAGCAAAAAAATATTGAATAATGTAATAAACTCAGCGCATAATGTTATACATTTAAAAAAGAGTACTCTCCTTGTCTTGTTAAAGCAGAGGAACCTTCTAGTTTTACATGACACAAGTGGAGGAGTTAATTTAAAGCACCTGGACTTTGTTTGTTTGGTCAAGAGGACATGGTCGTTCTCAGGCTGCAAATTATCAGCTAAAGAATCTCAAATATATATTTGTTGCAAAAATGGCACAAAAAGATCTCTGAACAAGTTTGAAATTCTATTGAAAGTGCCAAACATTGCCAGTCTGAGGGACTGCATTGAGGCCAGTCTGAGGGACTGCACTGAGGCCAGTCTAGGGACTGCATTGAGGCCAGCCTGAGGGACAGCATTGAGGCCAGTCTAAAGGACTGCATCGAGGCCAGTCTGAGGGACTGCATCGAGGCCAGCATGAGGGACTGCATTGAGGCCAGCATGAGGGACTGCATTGAGGCCAGCCTGAGGGACTACACTGAGGCCAGCCTGAGGGACTGCATTGATGCCAGTCTGAGGGACTGCACTGAGGCCAGAGGGACTACACTGAGGCCAGTATTAGGGACTGCATTGAGGCCAGCCCGAGGGACTACACTGAGGCCAGTCTGAGGGACTGCACTGAGGCCAGTCTGCACTGAGGCCAGTCTGAGGGACTGCATTGAGGCCAGTCTGAGGGACTGCATTGAGGCCAGTCTGAGGGACTACACTGAGGCCAGCATAAGGTACAGCATTGGGATCAATGAGTGTGACTGCATTGGATTGTTACCTAAAGTTGTTTGCTGCTTGGATCAGCTAACAATTACATTAACTGGAATAATTATGTGTTTAACAATTATTTCACATGCTAATAATCACCAGTATCAGCATAATCTCTGTAAAGGTTCTCATTTGTCCAGGTCACCGGACATCTTGTAGTCTCACATCCAAGAGGCTTCATTAATATGGAACTGATTGATGAAAATGTTCTCTTGACCAAACAGACAAAGTCCAGTTGCTTTAAATGATCTACTCTACTTGTGTCATGTAAAACTAGAAGGTTCCTATGCTTTTTTTATGTTCTTGCCACTTATGTTTTTAATATGCGTTATTAATTCTTATATATTGTATTGTTCTATGAATTCCACCTTCTACTATCAGCTTAGCTCGCTTGGAACTTCGACCGAGGTGGTACTAAAAGGTACCAGGTACTATTCACAACTTTTGCTAATGGAAATGCAGAAATAGCCATTCTAAAGTGTAATGAACTGAATTGAACGGAACTGTACAGTAGCTGTGTTTCCATTCGCATACTGTTATGCACATTTGAGGTTTTGCATTAGATTGCTCGCTTGAGGTGGTTTTTGCCTTCGTCGAAAAAGAGTTGATGAGCTAAATGTGTTCTGGAAAAATATTTTGCCAAATAAATTCTGACATAGCGAACATTTAACTCATATGACTGATCAGCTGTTTTCTGCTGTCTGTGTCTTCCCGGATATATATTTAATAAAAAACAGTTGATGGAAACGCGCCTAATACGCATTTCTTTTTCTTTTGCAACATTTTGCTTAAAGGGACTGTTTGTAAGAATCAGAAATTGCTTGTTAACAGCGACACCTGTGGCCGTTAAGTCAACGAAAGTCAGCGTCCTGTTGCTCGCGCTTGTGCTCGCTCTACATAGACATGACCGAGCATCGCTCAACACATTGAGGAGACACACGTCAGCTAAAACCACAATATCACTCTATATTTCAGCTGCTTGGCAGTAATGTTAGCTGACCAGACCAAGGTCTCTCCATGAATCAATGCTGATCCTAGTGTTGGCTTTTCATACTTCAGCCTCCCGACCATGGTCGGAGTGAACAGGGGAGACACCGGAGTTTTGGTCGGAGACGATAACGTTTATCGCTGCGGAGCCCCGTCACTTCACAAGACACGGGAAACCTCTGTTGGTCTGGAGGAGCTGCAGCATTTATTTCTGCACAAACGTCCACTGTACATTCACTAGATATTCTCAGAGCTAAACTAACTTTTCTGCAGTGTGTAGTGTCAGGCATGCACGTGAGAGTGGAGCGAAAGAGCGAGAACGAGCGCGGTGTGTGAGTGAAAACGAGCAGGCAGGCAGAGGAGCAGAGAAGCAGAGTACAGCAGAGACTCCGGCCCTGGAGACCAAAGCTACGGTCTCCCCCTGCGTCCTCCGACCGCGGCCAACACTGTTTTGCAAGACGGGCTTCACTTGATAGAACAGCGTAGCCATGGGACACCGACCCGCAATGATTTATACGTGTACGAAGATACAAACAGTCCCTTTAAAATTCTCTTGACATTTTCCATTTTTGTGTCCTGATCTGCAGTGGAATCCCTCGTCTAATGATATGAAATCACTGGATGACCATTAGTGCTGAGATTAAAAACCTCCCTCCATGTGCAGTGTACGCAAGTTTATGTGTGCGTCGGTGTGAGAAAGAAAGAAAGCATTCCTCATCTAGCCTCCAATAAAACGAGCAGGACGCCGCCGTCAGCACCGCGTTATGATAGCGTTCCACTGAACAAGAAGATCTTCTCAGAGGACCAAACTTGTAATTTCACCAGCCAATAGACTGCTCTCACACCGTTAGTGCTATCTCTGATAATCAATAACTTCTCAAATGTCAAGGTGGCCTGGAGAGCAGCTTCACTCATTAAAAATGTACTCTGGTTGGATTGCAGCACAGTTACATGCTCATATTGGCTTATTGTTACTATAGACTGTTATATCAGGCCGCCCTTAAAGACATGAACACACACACACACACACACACAGACACACACACACACACACAGACACACACACACAGACACAGACACACACAGCAAAGCAAACTCGGTTTCCTAGCTGATTTATTTGGAGTCGGCTCGTCGCCACTCAAGACAGTTTTAATAAAAATACATCACGGTCCACATTAATAATTCACCACCCGACTGCCACCGGGGCAATTAAGTGGTGCAGCAGCGTTAATGAAAGTACAATCTGTAGCACATATCTCTTTATCGAGACCGTGCCCGATTCTTCACCCAAACACCCGTCTGCCTCATCCTATGTGACGGCTCCTCTACGGCTCACAGTGACACAGTGTTGTTGTGGGTAAAGGTGCTGTTCATTCCTCCAACAGAAAGCCTTTGGAAAACCAGCACATCTGTGTTGGTGGATTTCATATTTTATATTATTTCCATTTCATAAACTAATAAATAATATACCATATATTCTCAAATAGCAGCCTCTACCGACTGGAGAAGATTTTATTGGAAAAAGGCTTACATTAGAGACAGGCCTTTATTTCCAATTTCCCCCCCCCTGTTTTATAAGAAAAAAATCATATTTGTGGACCAGTCATTGTGAAATATAAGATTAATTTATAGTTCTTACTTTATGAGTACAACCTTCCTATTTTAAATGTAATTAAACTAAAGTACTCGTATCGGTACTTGGTATCGGCGAGTACCCAAATGTAAGTACTTGTACTTGTACTCGGTCTGAAAAAAAGTGGTATCGGTGCATCCCTATTTTTAAGTATGTTATCTAGTTGTGCCCTCTCCTTCTGCAATGATTTAATGGCACCGACTAGAGAATTATCTTCACCAAATGTTTATCTCCATGAACCAACTCCTAATATTCATAAATAATTGATGAAAACTCTCATTAAATCAGATTTTATTTTGCAATTTTTGGGAAATTAGCACTACATTTGGATGGAAATCTGACTAATGTGAGCAGGAGAGAAAAAAAAATCTGCTCCCATCCTTTTAAAAGACTCCCAGCCAGCCTCCTTAGTGTCCATTTGCTTGCAGCCATAAAGAGCAAGATAAATAAAAAAGAACCAACAGAATAATGGCAAATCAGATCTGACTGCCCACAATACACAGCTCCGCTTGGCTCGTCTCCAGAGCACTTTAGCCACGGAGGGTCAGCCAGAGCTGCTGCTGCTGGGGGCTGGGAAGATGCTTTTTTTTTCTTTTCTTTCTACTTTATTTATTTTTTTTGTGGAAACTGGGTAAACTCTAAAAAGTGGTCACAAAAGTGGAGGACCTCCCACCATGAACACAGCCTCTCTCACAGCCTCTCTCAATGACACCACAGCGTGAGTCCGTGCAAAGGCACATGTCTCGGGAGCATGCCTGTTGGTTGAATTCAGCATGCTGTGGAAGTGTGTATCGCTGTGAGGCGAGGCTGGCATGCACCGCTTCGCTGACTCTGAGCACAGAGATTCAGGACTTGCCATTGGATAAAGGAAAGAGAGAAGGAGAGACTTAAAAAAAAAAAGGGAAGAAATGACAACAGGACATGAAGAGCGAGGAAGAATGCTCACCCTCCGTAAGCTGGAATGTGGGGAGGCGGAGCGGCCGCCCTGAATGTGTTGTACACGGTCCGTCCTCGACCTCTTAGGTGGGCTCCTCTATATGCTGCTGCTGCTGCACTGGCTGTTGGGTAGGGAAAACCTGGTACTGGAGACAGAGAACAGAACATGATGCACACCTTCCCTGGTGTCTGCGTAAGGCAGTATTACAGCACAAAGATCTTTACACCTGTACAGTAGTTGACATTAGCATTTGAATTATGGAGAGAATGTGTGAAAGTGTTCTCTCATTTTCCAGTTGTGGAAATAAAAAGGTAAGCGGAAGAAAGAATAAAGAGATAGCGGCAGTGGAGTGGAGCTACTGCAGTGGTATTGTTATTAGCTTATCATTAATCTTAATTGGGGACGACTGACACAAAGCTTAATTTGAGAGCTGGGGGTGAGTGAAGGTTGAGAAGGAGATCGAGGTGTCGTATCCAACCCTAATTATACATCTCTTCAAAAAAGGAGATCTAATAAAATGCTAATAGAAACGGTGAATCATTCATTGACTTGATGAAAAATGGAAGGGTTTGAGCCAAAGGATAAGAGTTTCTCAAAGAGAGACAAGGAGAGGGTGTGAGGCTGGTAATTGTTCCTATTCATCTTTTGTCACCTTGATTTTAGGGACCAAGTGGCCTGGCTAGCCCTTAAAGTCACGCTGATGACACTTCCCCAATGCTACTGCTGGTGATACGGCCTGAATGAAAAGGAGGAGGAGTGCTTGGCATAATATGCAGATAGAAAGAAAACTAAGAATACTGAGCAAATACTGCAAAACTCATTGACAACGTTTACAAATTACTGTCTGCTACTTCAGCACCACGGACAGTGCCGTGGATTTATCAATACACAACACAGTTACTGTAAGGTATTGATATTTCAGAGCCATGGTCAGGGCCATAGATTCTAACTTGCCCTAACCTCAGTCAGATAAAGAATCAATGAGTCAGGCAGACTAGACCAGAGGTTCTCAACCTTTTGTAACTTGACGCCCACTTCCGATTGTTAAAATAATTCCGAGGACCACCTTCCCAAATAAATGACAAACTGGGCTATAAATATGTGTTATGCCACTGTCAGGTGTAATGACCCACATAAATATTCAGCTTACCCTCACCCATCACTGCCTGCCATTATGAATCCAAACTATTCAGGGTCATATTTCCTCACCACACGCTTGAGAGCTTTTACTGGTGCAGGGTTGTCTCCAACATCACTTTGCGTTTCAAAAAACCCTCCAATTTGTGTCAATGCATCCGAGACATATATGTCTGTAAAGGGGAGACTCGTGGGTACCCACAGAACCCATTTACATTCACATATCTTGAGGTCAGAGGTCAAGGGACCCCTTTGAAAATGACCATGCCAGTTTTTCCTCGCCAAAATGTAGTGTAACTTTGAAGTGTTATTTAGCCTCCTTCCCGAAAAGCTAGCATGGCATGGTTGGGACCAATGGATTCCTTAGGGTTTTTAGTTTCATATCATTCCAGTATCCTTCCTCTAGCTTTAAAACCCGCCCGCTACAACCTCTGAAAAACAGAATAGAGGCCGTCGGATTTTGAAGAGGTAAATTTAACCATTTGTCAGTACCTCCGCGGCCCACTAGGTGGTGCTCTGAGGCCCACCAGTGGGCCCCGGCCTAGTGGTTGAGAATAGCTGGACTAGACTACCTCTCTGCCCTTGCAGTCTCTCTGCTATAGGGGATGACAGGTTGACAGGGAGGAAGTCACAAGGCTTCATAAGCAAATTGCAAGTCAAAGTAGTGAGGGTTTGAACTTCTTCCTTAAGCCCTCTTCTATCATTCTTCACACAACTGCTTTTGTCTCTTATCACGTGGAGTGCTACGCCATGAAGTTGAGGAGAGACTGAATGTGTGCGCCGTCATCCGCATTTCTATAGTTCATCGCCTCTTGCCCTTTCTATGACGGATTCGAGTGTGGCTGTTCAGAACAGCTTTAGACACGGTCGGACTTCACTTCACATCTGAAGCATGCTGAGACCTTTAAAATCATCCGTTTATGTTTTCCTGCCAAGCGATCTCTTGTCATTGAGCAAAAAAATCCTTTCTCAGGAGAATTGTGAGGTTTAATGATCGTCTAACTTTGACACTAGAGACCACTGTTCACATCCCATCTCAGCCCAAGTTTCTTTGAACTGTTTCTAGAAAATAATACCAATAACTAGAATGGCACACGGAGAGCGCAGACCTCCGCCAAGGTGCGTGACTTTTAAAAAACAGATCACAGCTCACAGTACCGTGAGGTGGTCGGCTTATTATTAACACGGTGTGTGTCCGTGTATCGTATTGGCGGATGCCTCTCTCATTCAGCAGCCTTGTTATGTCTGTATAACGTTACACTACGTTGTCTCTCATCCCGTCATCTATCGCTTTTTTCTTTCTCACCGCGGACGGCCAGCAGCTCGCGCACCTCGAAGTCTTGCCACACATCCACACACGTATCTCTCCGCTCTGAGAAGGAGGCAGGGTCATGCGTCATCAACGAGTAATCAGTTACACTGCGCATGTGTTATACCCTGTGGTCTTAATGCTCAGGCTGATCGGAATCCTTAAAGAAATTCCTACCAACATCTAATCGATTGTTCATTGTGCCACACCCCACAACCCCAAAAA
This sequence comes from Adelosebastes latens, assembly GCA_916700685.1. Lineage (NCBI taxonomy): Eukaryota > Metazoa > Chordata > Actinopteri > Perciformes > Sebastidae > Adelosebastes > Adelosebastes latens. Next base: position 14,747 of record CAKAKR010055192.1, read on the forward strand.
ATTTCATTTGAATCCATCGCAAACTTTTGGAGTAATCCTGCTAAAAGACAAACAAACAAAACCAACGCCGGTGAAAACATATTGGTTGTGTACTATACTCAAACCATGTATTTCTAGGAGACTGAGTTGTGCATTGGTAGTATTAAGAGTTAGCATAGCCACTGTCTCAACAGCCATTCCTCTTGAGCACGTCTGCATGTCTAAATCCAGAGAAGCCGAGCATTTTCAGGAGTAAGGTTTATAAAAGCAAATCAAATCTGACATTTTAAAAAAATATATATATTCTGAGACAGTTGACTAAGAGATTTGGCTGTGGTAATTCGGCGAGTCTTCAACACTGCCTTGTGAATCGTAAGCTGTTCTGCTATCCAAACATCTGAACCAATTAACCACGAGAACAGGTCCTGGCCTCTATCTTGGACAGCTGAAATAATAACCAATTAATAACATAATAGCACAAATTACTACTACATAAGGAGCCTGAAAAAGCTCATACACGCCTCACAGATGTGCACATCCATGCACAACAAACACACACAAACACACATACACATGCCCCAATGGCATTTTGGGTACTCGAAAGGTGAAACAAAGGTAAATCAATACAAAGCCATTTTGTAATTAAAAGAACGTGGGGGTGAATTAGGCAAACGACTGTCTGGAGAAATTGAAAGTATTGATTTTAATTTACAAAATATATTTCACACCTTTTAATGCCCTTGCAGAAAATGGACAATTAGATTTCCTTCTCTCTTGTCCTTTGCTTTCCTTCACTCCTCCTCCTCTCCTCTGCCACACTCGTTTATCTGTCTCTCTTCCTCTTATCACAAAATCCAGGTATTTTTCACCTTAATGGCCCTGGTTAATGACAGGGTGGTGGTGGGGGGGTTGGGCGGTGGGTAAGGGGTTGGGGGAGGTGAAGGCCGGGATGGCCAAGATTGAAGATGGCTTGCGGGTTGCAGAATGTGCGTTTGTTTTTGCAGCGGAGATGACAGCCTGTTGTTGCGTTTGTGCGAGTCAGCATAGTTCTCAGGCTATAAACAGACTTTTTAATGGTTGCTTGGAAGGTGACGAAGGTTAAAATGAAGGGGGTTTGGGGGTGGCACGGGAAGACAAAATGAAGATGTCGAAGAAACTGTAGAACAAAAGGAAAGAGGAGGGGGGAAGATAACGACAAAGGAGATGGTGACAGATGGAGAAGGGCATGTCCTCTTACCTGCATAGAATTCTGGGCTGTAGACAGCGCTGACCACTGGATTTAACTTCCAGCCTGAAATAAGACAGACAGCAAGACAAAGAAACAGGAAGAGAAAGAGGCAGAACAGGGAACAGTGTGTTGAATCAAACCTCAAATGTTTTCAGAAACATCTTGTAGAGTACTGTTTAGCTGTAAAATGAGAAAGTTTGCTCCGGCCGGTGGGCGGTGCTTAGTTTTGGCTGGACAAGGTCACAAACAAAGTAGTGAACACATTCAAATTGTGACCCCCATGATGGTGTTGGATCAAAAGTTAAAGGGTTGATTACAACTCATTCTGAGGGGACCATGAATGTCTGAACCCAATTTCATAGCAATCCGTCCAATAGTTATTGAGATATTTCAGTCTCGACTAGGGATGTTGATAATTAACCGTTTAACCGTTAACCGTCATTAAGAATTTTAACCGATAAATGCTATCAGTTAAATGGTTAAAAAATATATATTAATTAAAAAGCTGAGCAAAACTCAGAGGAGCGTCTTGTCAGTTTAAGGAGAAAATCTGGTCCACCTTAAAGCTGAAGTAGGCGAGATTGGAAAAAAATATGATTAAAAAAAGTTATTTTTATAAAACGGTCGCTATATCGTGACAGCAGTACATGAAACAGGTAACCTGAACAAAAAATCATGTTCCTCTGTGTCCTCCGGTGCTCTTAACGGCATCTGTAAGATTTCACATACCGGAGGAAAACAAGCAGTAAGAGCTGATCTGAGGTCTGCTGTCCAACTGCTGTCTATGAGAGCCGGCTGTCAATCACTCGCGAACTCCGACCAAACGGTCAAACTAGGCAGCGCTGATCAAATATGAATCAATATTATGTCACGTTAATGCCTATTTCTCTCTTCAAATGTTTTCAGAATCATCTTGTAGTGTACAGTTTAGCTGTAAAAAATGCCAAGTTCTGGTCACATGACCAGAACACAGCCAATAGGAACGCTCTCTCTCTGAAATGACCTGTGATTGGTCAAAGTCTTCCGTCACGGGCTAGATTTTCTAAAGTCTGAAAACAGAGCCATGAGGAGGTGCAGAAGTCTAGTTATCTCTCAGACTACTTGAATTACAATATGCTGAAAGGTTATTATGGAATTTTTGCCCAATGATGCCAAAAATATACTGCCTACTGCCGCTTTAACAGCCCACCTTAAGAGAGTCTGAGACGGAGTCACAGATACAGGAAGTTGACTCGGGTTTTGAGCGGAGCACAGAGCCGAGGAGTTGTAGCCTCGTAGCATTTATTCACCGACACATAAACTGTACTCTCACTGTCTGCTACAGCTACGTTCACAGCTATAACGCCACACACACGCGGTCTGTCGGACACTTGCTAAAGTTTTGCTGCGCTGATAAAGTAACGTTACGCCGGGCAGACACACAGCTGACAACCTGCTAAACTAAACCAAATGGTGGTGGTGGTGGACTTTTACTGTGTAAAAGTGGCTGCATGTGTCTGATAATACACGCAGCACCGCGGCTGCTAACGCTCCCGGACAGGTGAACTGGGGACTCAGTTTTCTGTTGTCCTCATACGCTGCAGCTGGCGCACCGCTGCACGAGACGCACTAATCTTGTCGGTTAACGGTTAATAATCGGTTAACGAGGGTCGGTTATCGGTTACATTTTCTTTTCAAAATTAGCATCCCTAGTCTACACCAAAGTAGTGGACTAACCAAAAGATTGACATTGCCATCCCTGGAGCCACACCACTAGCATAGCTAAGACCCCTTCACTTCCCACAATGCAACTCAATTAAATCTTTTGTCAGGCCTTCCTTGACTGGTTAAATAGGCTTTCAAACTCCATGTCCCCCAGTCTGTAAATCAAGCTTTCTGTTATAAATCTGTCTGTGAGAACTGAGAAAATTCTGATAACATCATCAGACAAAGGCATTACTAACTTGAAGCATTAGACAGTAGCCTATTTAAACTGCTGGATCTGGTGTCAAAGATGTATAAGAATGTCACACTACCTCCACTGGAATAAAACTTTCTAAGAAGACATAATGTGGGCATCATTACATTTCCTCTTGTGTTTTAATATTTCAGTTGGAGTTACAAATGAAATACAAGGGGACCAACTTGTTTAAGCATGCATTGCTCATTTATCAGACAGGTAACTACTCAGTCAATGCCGAGCCAGCAGTGACAAGTGATAAAAATGACAAGCAGGCAGGACTATAGCCTAAACGTTAGGCTCCAATAAAACATGCTAGCTGCTTGTTTCCTCAGCTCCTTCCTCTTCTTCTTCCTATTTGCCCAAAAACGTTGGTGTGTGACAATCAGCCTGGACCGCCTGCCTCGATTTGTTCTCCGCTTTATTATCCAGTCTGACATAGTTGTCCACCTGACCAATTCTTGTTGCCTTGTGGCCATTTTTTTCCGTCACTATTTATCTGATTCTGGCACAGAAAGATGATGTAGCCGTCAATGAGCACAACACCAGAGCTTTTTGAATTACTGAAGAAATCTGGGACAACACAGGCTGTATTTTCCATGGGGGGTGAACTGTTTTTAATGTCAGAGCTACAGGTATCCAAAAAAATGAGATGCAACAGGTTCAAGTTTATGTCCTATGTTGATTCACTTTTGCAAAACAATAAAACATGAAAAATTAACAATAGGGTGAATACTTTCTATAGCGTAGTAAACATTGACTTGGCCTTACCATTTGCATATGGGTTGACAGTCTTCTTATTTGTCATTACTCGTGCTGTTGCATTGTTGACCTACAGCAAATAAAGAGAGGTCCATGAGTTATGATACTTACACGTTAGTATAGTAAGTGCTATACTTGTTAGAGTAAAAATCTGCATGCATAGTTTCCTAATGTTGTAAACAAAGAGAGCAGTACACTGTAACACAGCAAACACCCATGTCATTTGTGTGTTTTCGGAATTGCATTCAGAAACACTTAAAAACACATACAAGACAAATCTGTTTTCTTTCTCATTTGCATATTTTCTATCTTCTGATGTTTTTTTTTCCGGCATGCTCTCCCCAATTATAATGACATTTCAATTACATACAGTCAAAAGTAAAGAAACAACAGATG
>CAKAKR010055198.1:0-37777 GCA_916700685.1 Adelosebastes latens
AATCTTAAAGAAAATTGACTGTTCAGCCGATACACTGACGACGACGTGCTCTCTCTTTGTAAAGGACTGGATATAAAACCTGAATTCATAAGAGACAACAAGTATCTTTGTCATTCCTGAAACATTGCAAATGAAAACATGTATTTTAAAAATGTGTCTGACAGTTTTGCAGGATGTTAATGACGTTGAATAATGATAAATGTTTAATATCTGTTACTTGTAAATTGTAAAAAGTCCAATAAATCGGTTTTTAAGTGTATTTGTGTGTGTGCGCAGCAGTAGTGGAAAGTACATTATGTACTGTTCTTAGTATAATTTTGAAGTACTTGGACTTTACTTGAGTATTTCCATCTTATGCTACTTTATACTTCTACTCTTCTACATTTCAGAGGGAAATATTGTACTTTTTACTGCACTACATTTATTTGACAGCTTCAGTTACAAGTTACTTTACTGGTTATTATTTTGCACACAAACTATATAATCACTTTATAATTAGGTGGTACCAGGGCTGTCAAAGTTAACGTACTAGTAACGCGTTAACGCAAATTAGTTTTAACGCCACTAACTTCTTTAACCCATTAACATAATTTGTGATTTTTAGGTTGTAGCGACTCAGTTTTAAAGATACTGGTATCATATGAAACTATAAAACTTGATGAATCCATCGGTACCAACCATGTCATACTAGCTGGTAGTGAAGGAGGTTAAATAACGCTCCAAACTTACGCTTAATTTTGGCGAGGAAAAATTGGCATGGCCATTTTCAATTTTCTTGACCTCTGACCTCAAGATATGTGAATGAAAATGGGTTCTATGGGTACCCACGAGTCTCCCCTTTACAGACATATTTGCATAAGTAAGTATATTTGTCCACTCCCATGTTGATAAGAGTATTAAATACTTGACAAATCTCCCTTTAAGGTACATTTTGAACAGGTAAAAAAATGTTGCATCGTGCCGTGACAGATCAGGTGTGAATCTCTAAACTGGTGATGCGTCGGTCCTATCCTACCTGTGCAGGTGTCCTCGGTGTAGATCTGCAGGAAGACGAGCGCAGAGAGGAGCAGCAGCCAGCGGCGGGCCCGGTCCGGGGCCTCCCTCGGCGTTGGCCTCCGGCTCTGACAGGCCGGGTACAGGACCCGACGGGGGCGACGAACCCGGGGAGGAGAGGGGCGCAGGGAGGAGGATGAGGAGCAGGAACAAGAGGAGGAGATGAAGGTGCTGGTCGCTTCCATCGGTGAAGGCATGGTCGATGTGTGATGATTTTCTCAAACTGCGTCTCTTTATCAGTCCTGTCAGACCTGGAGATCTCCTTCAGCTGCTGCTGCTATCACACAGCATCTTCTGCTTGCCTTTCCCTCTCTCTTTTATTTCCCTCTCTTTATTTCACTCTCTCTTATATTTTTGCTCTGGAGATCGACCTTCATCACCAGTCGTTCTAAATTCAGCACACAGACTCTTTAAATATGTTCAGTAGGTGTCGTCAGCTCGCCTGTGGCCAGGTAAGCCCCGCCCACTTCTCGAATTATTGTTGTTGTGAGTTTAAAATTATTTTTAGATGCACGCGAGAAAACTCCTCAACCTCCTCAACCTCTTCCTCCTCCTCCTCCTCCTCTTCTTCTTCTTCTTCCTCACAGCTGGAGGGAAATCCTTGTTGCAGCTGCACGGCCGGCTCCAGTCCAGGATTTCTGTCTCCGAGTGAATCGTTGCACATCATCATTTCAATTACAATAAGATCAAATGAAATCTCTTCTCCTTGTGTGCAGACTTTAGTTTTGTTTTTCCTCTCCTCTCCTCTCCTCTCCTCTCCTCTCCTCTCCTTGTTTCCTTTCCTCTCCTCTCCTTGCATGCAGACTTTAGTTTTGTTTTTCCTCTTCTCTCCCTTCCTCTCGTTTCCTTGTTTCCTCGCTTCCCCTCCTCTCCTCTTATATCTCCTCTACTCTCTCTCCTTGTTTCATCTCCTCTCTCTCCTGTCCTTGCTTCCTCTCCTCTCCTGTCTCTTGTCCTCTCCCGTCCCTGCGTGTGGACTTTAGTAGTGTTTTCCTCGTCTCTCCTTGTCTCCTGTCCTCTCCTGTCCTCTCCTCTCTCCTTGTCTCATGCCCTCTCCTGTCCTTGCTTCCTCTCCTCTCTCCTTGTCTCCTGTCCTCTCCTGTCCTCTCCTCTCCTCTCTCCTTGTCTCATGCCCTCTCCTGTCCTTGCTTCCTCTCCTCTCCTGTCCTCTCCTGACCTCTCCTCTCCTCTCCTTGTCTCCTGTCCTCTCCTGTCCTTGCGTGTGGACTTCAGTAGTGTTTTCCTCGTCTCTCCTCAGGCTTCGACCACAGAAACTCTCACTGAATCTTCAGGAATGTTTTAAAGTTCTTTTGATCGTCTGCCTGCGTCTCTCTCTGCACGCAACATACACATCACTGCATGCAACACACACTACATCATTATTATCATTATTACACTACAGTGTGTGATGTACATGTGATGTATCACACATGCAACATGACACACTGGTTCTGGTAAACTGAGAATTCACTCACACACTGTCTGCTGGATGTCAACACATAAACACAACAGCATCACACACAATAAGTCCACACACTGATGATGCGCTATAGATGAAGAGTCAGAGGATCACCAGAGTTAACCTGCACGTGACCCACGTTGTGTGCAGTTTGACAGCAAACACAGCGCCGTGATGACAACCTTCCCTGCTGTCTTCAAAAGCAAGATTTAAAAAAAGCGTCTGTCCTGCAGTGGTTTGACTTTTGAAAACTGGAGCCGATGAAAATGTGGGACATCGTCTCAATATGTGGGACAACAACAACTGGGATAAAAATGCTGTGCAGTCCCTCGTAAAGTGTGACATCTGGTTACCTTATTCCTGCACCGTGACAAATACGGCCCAATATACACTAACAGCTGCAGGATTCCTTTGCATTGTTTTCTTTGGAAGGTCAGGAGGACGACAAATCTCTACTCTTAAACTAAACTATATGATTCTTTACTTTCTCACCTTGCAGCATACCGCTGATCATAAGTTTAACTGCAACCAAAAACCGTTAAACTGTGATTTTCACTGTTAATCAACTTGTTTCAAGAGCTGTCTCAAATCAAGTGACACTAATAGATAATTTGTTCATAATTGAATTGCTAAACTAACCTGTTTGCACTGTGATTTATGCTGAAGTTAACTAACTGCAGAGCTCAAGGACTGATGCTGCTATGAGACACAGCCACATGTCACATGAGAGGAGAGTAGAAGAGGACGGTGGTGACCACAGAGAGGACAACAGACTAACTGGTCTCCATGACGTGTTCTGCACTAAAATGGAGCTTCATTAGATCCTGATTGTCGTGCTCCTCTCTGAACCCCCTTCAGGTCCGTCGCCATGATGACTCCACCGGCTGTGATTCACTGAGGGAGTGTCGGAGGGAAAGCATACCTCATCTGAGTGTTCTCTTTGTCTCATTAATGCTCATGCAGGCCAGTTAGTCCACACCCAAAGTCAGTTAATGAGCAGCCATAAAAAGGAACACCATAGTAGTAGTAGTAATTGATGTAGAAGATCAAAGGTGAATTTAAACATTAACGAGTTGGACAGTTCAATTTAATGGATTTTAGTATCGATCCACCTCAGATTTACTAAACAATACAGAGAATATGTAACAGTATGATGCACCACCATTCAGCTAACGTCAGCATGCTAACGTGCAAAGCAGGTATAATGCTCACCATGTTAGATTAGCGTGTTAGCATGTTAACACAAATGTTCGGGTTCTCGGCAGTAAGTCGGAATCGTTTCCGGTGGGGGTTGGCCTCCGCCGGGGCTGCGCTTTGTCACCAATCCTGTTGGTGATATTCATGGACAGGATATCGAGGCGTAGTCGGGGGGAGGAGGGTTTGCAGTTCGGTGTGCTGAGGATCTCATCGCTGCTTTTTGCAGATGATGTTGTCCTGTTGGCATCATCGGTCCGTGACCTCCAGCACACACTGGATCAGTTTGCAGCCGAGTGTGAAGCGGCTGGAATGAAGATCAGCACCTCTTAATCTGAGGCCGTGGTTCTCAGCAGGAAACCGATGGATTGCCTACTCCAATGTAAGTCTCGCCAATGCCTTTTGGCATCGCTGGAGGACAGAGTAGCTTCCTTCCCTGCAGAGACATACAGTAGGACATGGCTAAAGGAAGAGGGGGGCCAGCTTTGGATGACGTAATACAGTGTTTCCCCACAGGATTTTGAGAGACTGTGGTGTGGTGCCCTCCCAGATGAAAATCTTTTAACATTTTAAAGTTAAATGCATCAATCTGGAGCACTTTGAGAGCAAAAACAAGTAGTATTTCATTTAAATTAGGCTACACAATGGTTGATCATGATTGGATAAAGATCAACAGTCTGCTCCGCCGATTGCAAAATATGCATAAATATATTATTCTGTGCTTTTTTATTGGGCATCAACCTCACGTTTACGCATGTATGGTCGATAATGGCTTCAATTCAGGTTGAGGTTACCTGAGACACATCCGAGACGAAGCCGTGCAGACAGCTGCTGACCAGATTAACATAAGAGACTATCTGTGGAGTAAAAAACACGTCTGACACCCTCTAGTCCGGACGGGAATGATTGAAACGTCTTTTTTTGCAATACACGGACATTTGCAGGGTTACAGTGATTTACGACCTTAAAAAGAAAGTGGGACAGGGCCGTAAAGTGGCCCCCCTACTTCCGCCGCCCATGACTAAAAGACAATCAGGTGAAAAGAAATAAATGGGCATCATAATCAAGACATTCCCCAGCACAGATGGCAGCGTTAGGAAGGTGGAGATCAAGACAGCAAAGGATGGTCTAGGTAAGACCTTCCTACGGCTCGTCTCGGAGACTGATTCGATTTTCTTCTTCGTTAGTGGTGTCATCTCACCAGATACCAGGCTGGGAGTGTTCTGGCCTGAGAAAAATACACTTTCAGTTAACTTTGCAGACACTCGGTGGCGCTGATTCTTTTTACTACAGGCTTTATTGCTTGTCCTTTGAACCTTTTAGGCGGCCATCCTTGTTTGGTGGAGCTGTCTAGTCGAAGCATCTCCATCCATCTTCTACTGGAACCACTTTCAGAAGCATCGTCTGTAAATACAGATTTTATAAAATGCTCATATGTTGCATCAATGTTTATATTTTGTGTGGATGGTTAGGCCATGTTTTATGTGTTGTTCACTACGTGACCCGTCTCATTAATGTCTCTCAGCAGCTTTATTAGTTGCCAGATATGTCAGATAGGACGCCATCTTTGTTTACACTAAAGTCACGTTTGATCGCCAGAGATTTAATGAGATTTCTGTTGTTTTTATCAGTCGGGACTCTCGTTGTTGATGGATGTATCTGTTAGTGTGTGGTATTTTGGTCAAATTGTTGCTCTCCACACACTATAGGAACAAAACTGTTAAATTTAACACAACATGTGGTTATGTTTGGGCTCTGTTAAGATCTGAAACATCTTTTAGCCTTAAGAGAATACCTTCAACACTCAGCTGATCCCAGAAACCAGAATCTTTGCTCTGAAGTGTTCATATATCAATGAGCTCTTTTCATCACATTATCAGGATCAGTTGCTTTGATAGATGTTTTTATTGAAGCAGCAGCTTCTGTTGTTCTAGTCTAAACTTTATTTTTAACACAGCAGCTTCTGTTGTTCTCACGCTGACATAACTCTAAGCTGTTGTACGTCAGCGTCTCATGTTTCCACGGCAGTGAGAGGTCACTCTTTTGTTCACAAAACAACTTCAGTGGAACTTTAAACAGCTATAGTCTGACATCGGTATGATGCTCCGTCCTGAGCAGGAGACACAATGTTGTGACACTTTTACCGCCGATAACAGCTCTTTGTTAAGGTCTGTGTTGCATCAGGTACCAGTGAAAGGATGACATACTAAACCACCAGTATGACGTCAGCTCAGCTGCTACTGGTCTAAAAGACTCTGACAGGATGTCACAACTCTAAAACGTTGTCATGTTGATGTAATCTATCGCCTTTTATGCAACGGCAGTGACTCAGAAATGAAAAGACTTTGTTTGTTGTAGAAGTAGTAGTATACAGTAGTATAGTTGCAGTAGTATACAGTAGTATAGTTACAGTAGTATACAGTAGTATACAGTAGTATAGTTACAGTAGTATACAGTAGTATAGTTACAGTAGTATACAGTAGTATAGTTACAGTAGTATACAGTAGTGTAATTGAGGTTTAGATAAGTACATCTCCATGCACTAAAGAGAACAATTTTTCATACATTTGACTTAATCAATAAAGCCGATGAAGCGTTTATAATCAACGTGTTGTTCGTTGTTGTATTCTCTGATACTTTACCCATCTCAAAAAATTTTTAGTGCACCATATGTAAACACGTAAAAAATAAGAATTCTCTAAATTTCTCTAACCCTCTAACCAAATTACAGAAACCATTTACAATAAATGAGCTTACTGGAAAAAGCCAACCGTAACAAATTATTTAACCTCTTCTACCCGACGGACCCGGTACCGGTTCAGCTGAGCTGTGTGTTAAAACTCTGCCTTTAAAAAATCCATAAAATACTGTGGTGGTCTTTATTCTGAAAAGTCTCTAAAAGACAAGGCCTTAACGCGACTAAAACAACACTCAGAGTGGATTTAGTCCAAACAATGGTTGTTTGACAACGATTTCAATATTTTAGTTACAACATCAACGCACAAGAAATTGTATTTTTACTTTATAATATTTTTATATTGAATACTTGACTTTGGATTCTTGTTTTGTTATCTTATTTACATTGTTATTGATCTTATTTGTTATTATCTACTTGATCATATTTCATTATTATAATAAAACTACTCCATCTGGAGTCACAATTATACAATTTTATTGCTGTTATACTGAGCACAATGGTAGAATGTGATGATGCATAATGGTAGAATGTGATGATGCTCAGGGTAAATGTCGTGGCCAAAGGCTCCATTGTGGTCACATAGCCTCCTGTAGTGGACATCAGGAGTATTTTAGAGCCAGATTCTCTTTCAAGAGCTAGAAAACCCATTTGGCACACTTTGGGTATCCAAGTGGCCAGATGGAGAGTCCTCCGGGTCCTATCCTGACTAAAACCTTTATAGAATCTATGTGCTTTGTGTTTTTTATATCTGCTTTGGCTCAGTTGTAGTCGAGGAGTTGCTGAATGAATTCAGTGTCATCTCTGTGCACGGCATCATTGCTATAATGCTGTTATCCACTGTCTGATCTAGAAAACATTTTAGGACAGGATAAAAAGTTTAAAATTTTCCTTCGGTTCATCCCAGTTTACTCAGGCAGAGTAACAGTCACAATGTTACTGATACTTGGGATGAATCCTCTGAGTTCTTACCTATCCATAGAGACCAAGATCATGCAGATAGACCTGCTAGTTGTGGAGATATTACTGATTTATTTTGTCTGTCTAGGAGAACCACACCGTCCTATAGGGCTTAAGAGGTTAGTTCCAGTACATATGATGGTCTTCAGTAAGTACACCTGCACCAGGCTCCTGCAGGTAGTTTTCCAGCTGAAGCAAGATGTGAATTCTGTGTATTGATCCATGAGGAAACCAGGAAACAGGATGTGACCAACAGCTGTGTTGCAACAGAAAGTGATGACTTTACGGTAATTGAAAGCGATTCAGATGAATTCCTGAGATGACGGATGTCAGAGTCAGAGCGAGGGACGAGGACAGGACGAGAGGACAGCGTTAGACAACCTATAAAGATGCTTTAAAGCCTCCCCCCCCAGTATCATCACTTCTCATCTCTGACCTGGGACCAGTTGACTCTGCTGTCAGGTTTCTTCCTGCTCTCGGTGTCGTGTGATGCTGCAGTATAGCTGCCATCTGTTGTTTGCACTGGCATGGAAACAGAATACCGATGTGCTGAGAGGACAAGGCTCGGCCTCTCGGCTGCATGAAACGCGAGGCGGAGGCACGTCGGAGCTTGAAAATCACAGTTATTACAGCTTAACAATACAGATAAGTGCTTCCCAGCGCTGTGATGTTCAGCAGCCGGGAACTCCCTGCTGAAGGAATTCAGCCTCATTGCTCCTCTCAGAGCTCTGAAGGGAAATTACAGTTTGTGGTTTTTGGCGGCGTTCCTGCTGGTTAAACCAATGATTCTTATTCAGGAATGAAGGTGAACTTTTATCATCATTTCATCCGTGAGATATTAAACACACACCAGGTGCTTTACCTGGAGTTTTATCATGAAGATCAGCTGTGGGTTCACCTGGCACACAGTGATGGAATCGTTTTAATGGTAGACACCTGGATACTGTTTGTTTGAATGTCTCAGAGTTACTGTAGTGGTTCATTGAAAAGTGTCAGTAACTGTGTTTACATGCACACTAATATTCCTCTATTATTCAGAAAATGACGATATAGTGAATTTAATATGGGTCACGTAAACAGTATACAGCACACGCTGAGTGACAGCCCTCTCGTTTACCTAATGAGGCAGAAATGTGTAAAGAAATAAAAAATACAAATAAATACATTTAATATTAATGAAAATAAATACATAAATAAATACATACATTTAAAAATTAACATATAATGAATGCAAAACAATAAATGCAAAACTAAATAAATACATTTAAAATGAATAAAAAATGAATACATACATTCAAAAATAAATAACAAATAAATAAATGCAAAAATAAATAAGTAAAAAAACTGCAAAAATAAATAAATACATTTAAAATTAATAAAAAATGAATACATAAATAAATACATACATTTAAAAATAAATATAAAATAAATCAAAAATATATAAATGCAAAATAAATAAATAAGTAAATAAGAATTAATGAAAAAATTAATAAATACATTTAAAAATGAATACAAATAAATAAAATGGAAAATTAAAGAGAAGAGCAAATAAATGAGGGAATGAATACAAAGATAAATAAATAAAGAAGCAAATTAAAACAGAAATATCAATGTGGCTACATTTATTGTTAATATTATATTTATTTATTTAGTATTATTTTGGCAGGTTCTGTCCTCCATAAAAAGACTTGGTTATCAACAGGTTTTTGGATATGCACAGATAATCGCAATGCCGACCTTTTCAAGAGTTTGGTTGAAGGAGTGAAAGAGGGAGGCTGTGTTCGCCACCGGTTATGTTAATCAGCTGCATGTAAACGGGAATATTAGTGGAATATTAATTTTCATTAGCCATGTAAACAGATTAGTTTAGGAATATTGTCTTTTTCAGAATAAGGGTCGGCGTGTCTCAGTCAGACTTCATTTTTCATTTTTCAAGTATTAATACTGATCTCTATAGATCTAATGAGACTCCTTTAAGCATGAAGTGTTTCAGTATTTGATGGTCTAACTGTTGACACACAGGTGTAATTAATAACGTTAACTATGGCGTGTTTGATTTAACAACCACGTTGTTCCTGAATGTCCGTTAGCAGCCGGGTAACAGAGACCAACAGGAGGAGCTGCTTCATGTGTTGAGTAATATCAACGTGGTGTATCTGCCAGTTCAATTACAGACTGACATGACAACAGGGGAAACAAACAGCTGACAGATTTGCATACAGATATTTAATAGCATCATTTAAGGAGCTATTTGAAGCGAGCCTCTCCCCTCCGCTGTGTCTGCAGCCCGAGGCCTGCAGCAGCGGCGGCGGCGGCGGCGGCGGCAGCTCACGTTCTGTTCTCAGGTCTGTTGATCTGCTGCTCCACCCACAACACGTTCTGCTGCTGCTGGGATGTCAAACATGAAATTATAGGTTGTGTGAGGACACCAGCAGGGTGTACTCAGCAATCTATTAGATCATCTAACAGTTGAAAGAGTTTGTTCTGAAGCTGAAGAAGCAAATGACAAAATATGTATTTGTAGATGCACCACAAGAATGTCAAGAATGATAATAATGAATTAATAATAATGAATTGAATTAATTAAATGTGTTAGACTTAGTCTCTGGGTGGGGTACAGTACAGTACAGTACAGGACAGTACAGTACAGGACTCGGACTCCTGACCTCAATATATTCATGACGTCTGAACTGAGAACGTAAAATACACGTCAGACACGGCGAACACAAAGCTGTAAAAGCAAGAAACACAAAAGAAAACCAATCGGGATGTTTCAGTCAGCCGGTGAACAACGATGACTCTGCTGCCTCTAATTAACTCTAATTACACGTTTACAACAATCACAGTTTCACAACAGGACGGTAAGTCAGTTTATGTTAGTTTATGTTAGTTTATCAGCCGATTAGACTGTTGTCAGGCTATTAAATAGGCGTTATTAGTCACTATAAGCCTCATAGATGTGGTTCAGTAGGGGCCTACTACAACTACTAGTAGGTTTTATCATCTCTTCACATGGTAGGTCACCGAAAGAAGGTATAAAAGAACACGACAGCGACCTCTAGTGACTGTAGTAATTATGACAGGAGCAGAAGTAGAAGACACAAAACACAGGAGGTCCACCCAGGAGACCGGAGTTCACATCCCATGTGAAACCAACAATGTGTAGTTACTGGCCTTGAAGGAGGTTGTGTTTTCACCGGCGTTGGTTGGTCTGTCTGTTAGCAGGATTACTCCAAAAGTTTGCAATGGATTTGAATGAAATGTTTTGGAGGGTTGGGGTGTGGCACAATGAACAATCCATTCGATGTGGTGGCGATCCGGATCATGTTCCGGATTCAGGAATGTTTTTAAGGATTCCGATCAGCCTGAGCATTAAAGGTCCCATATCGTGCTCATTTTCAGGTTCATACTTGTATTTTGTGTTTCTACTAGAACATGTTTACATGCTGTGATGTTCAAACAACATAATATTTTCCTCATACTGTCTGCCTGAATATACCTGTATTCACCCTCTGTCAGAAACGCTCAGTTTTAGCGCATTTCAACAGAATTGCTCTGCTAGGAAACAGCTTGGGTCCATGTTTACTTCCTGTCAGCTGATGTCATTCACATACACTGCAACAGGAAATAAACTGGGACACATCTAGTATGTTTACCTTTAAAACTGTGAAATTGTCTAAATATTGTAGATTTGTGACATCACAAATGGACAGAAATCCTCACGGCTTGTTTCAAAAGCTCAGTTTCTGAATACGGGCTGTGTGTATTTCTCTGTATATTCAGCATTTTGATACTTTCAGAGTATTTATATAGCACTTAAACCTGCTTTATTATATAAAAGACATGAAAAATCTCACTTTTTACAATATGGGACCTTTAAGACCTCAAGGTATAACACAGGCGCAGTGTAGCTGATGACGCGTTGATGACGCGTGACCCCGCCTCCTTCTGAGAGTGTGTGCGGGAGCTGCTGTCCGTCCGTGGTGAGAAAGAACAAAGCGGTAGATGACGGGATGAGAGACAACGTAGTGTAACGTTATACAGACATAACAAGGCTGCTGAATGAGAGAGGCATCCACCGACACGTTACACAGAAACACACCGTGTTAATAACAAGCCGACCACCTCACGGTACCGCCAGCTGGGAGCTGTGATCTGTTTTTAAAGTCACGCACCTTGGCGGAGGTCTGCGCTCTCCGAGTGCCATTCTAGTTGTGCTTGTTTTCATAGTTATTTTAACCCAAAACACAATGTTTTTCCCTAAAGTTAACTATATAACTATTTTCATTGCCCAAACCTAATGAAGTTGTAGTTTTGGTTTCTTTGCTGGAAGGTGTGGTTCTCCTAGACAGACATACCCCAAATAACTCAGTAATATCTCCACAACTATCTGCATGATCTTGGTCTCTATGGATAGGTAAGACCTCAGAGGATTCATCCCCAGAGTCAGTAACATTGAGACTGTTACTCTGCCTGAGTAAACTGTGATGAAACAAAGGAAATATGTAAATGTTTCTCCTGTCCTAAAATGTGTTCAGACAGTGGATAACACCATTATAACAATGATGCCGTGCACAGAGACGCCACTGAATTCATTCAGCAACTCCTTGACTCCAACTGAGCCAAAGCAGATATAAATAACACAAAGCACATAGATTCTATAAAGGTTTTAGTCAGGATAGGACCAGGAGGACCCTCCATCTGGCACACTTGGATACCCAAAGTGTGCCAAATGGGTTTTCTACCTCTTGAAAGGGAATCTGGCTCTAAAATACCCACTACGTGCACACAATGGAGCCTTTGGCCATGGTCACATTCTACCATTGTGCACTTGTGTAATTTTTTATAATCAATAAAAAAAATTATAATTTTGACTCCAAATGGAGTAGTTTTATTATAATAATGAAATATGATCAAGTAGATAATAACAAATAAGATCAATAACAATGTAAAAAAGAGAACAAAAAAGAATCCAAAGTCAAGTATAAAAATATTATATAATATTTCTCGTGCGTTGATTTTGTAACTCTGAGTGTTGTTTTAGTCGCGTTAAGGCCTCGTCTTTTAGAAACTATTCAGAAAAAAGACCACCACAGCATTTAATGACGTTTTTAAAGGAAGTGTTTTAACACACAGCTCAGCTGGTACCGGTACCGGGTCCGTCGGGTAAAAGAGGTTCATCAGAGTGACAGACTTTTTCCATCATCGTTTGTCTGGATTCTTCGTGTATTTTGCTTTCATGATCTTTTTGATGTCGTGTGCTTTTGTTCCACATTTAAAATGTATACATGTCATGATGTTTTTGAATTAATTAAAAACAAAAAGAAGCTTCAATAATGAGCAGAATAAATGATGAAATGATGGAAACACTGCAGCTTTCATCTGGTCTTCTCATGAAAACATTGATGATTGTTTCATTGAAGCATCTTTGATTCATCTGAGGATTAAAGTTTTGGTTGAATTATTTTTCCTCTCAGTGTCGTGAGAGTCGAGCGTCTCTTCTGCCTCCTCGACCTCCACGCCCTCGCTTTCCACCACTAACTGCTCTGCCTTTCTACTCCTGTCTCCCTCCGTCTAATCCTTCCCCCGCTAGAGGAAACACATCCCTCTCACTTTTCGTGCAATGAGCACATTATTGGTGTTTTTTTAAAGGCATCTTCCTCGCGGGCTCAAACTCTGGTGGGCGGTTGCAGAGGACGTAAATAAAGAGCCAAGAAAAACAGACGGTAGCTCGCAGACGAGCTGAGGTTCAGCCGGCCGGCCTCGGGCTCAGAGCGTGTGGGAGGTGGAGCAGGTAGCGTGCAGGACAGTGTGCAGAAAACCTGAAGAAACCTCAGCTATGAAAATGACTGACTGTACCTGAAGGTATCCTCACACAGGTGTATGCTGAGTTCACTGACCTCAGGTTCAACTCACAGTCAGGTCGCTTACTAAACATTTCACATCCAGACGCTCTGAAAGTAGTATACTTCAAGTTTATTCTATCAAGTAAACTGAAGTAAAGTTCAAGTATATTTCCCAAGTATACTTTATGAGGTAAGTATACTAATATCAATGAACTAGTAGTATACTTGTTAGTGTACTCAATGCTTCTTGGGACTAAATAGGCCCACTTTTAGTTTATAAAAGTATACTTTAAGTATGATACTGATAGTTGACTATACTCAGTAAACTACTAGTTTAATAGTTGTTATACTGCAAGTATACTTGTATATACTTGTAGCCCACTTTTTAGTTTATGAAAGTGCACTTTAAAGTATATTCGGTAAACTACTAAATAGTTTTATACTACAAGTATACTAACTTATACTTTTCTTAAGTATATCTTGATCAAAAGATTAAGTACAAGTATAAGCCAAGTATACTTAGACTTTTAAGTTTATTCTATCAAGTAAACTGAAGTAAAGTTCAAGTATATTTCCCAAGTATACTTTATGTAGTAAGTATACTAATATCAAAGTACTAGTAGTATACTTGTAAGTGTACTGTAGTAAATTGGCTCAATTTTTAGTTTATAAAAAAATAAAATAAAATAAACTTTGAGAACACAACCAGTTTACTTCTAAGTTGTATTTTGTACTGCGACTTTATGAACTCTACTTCAAGTGAACTTATAGGTATACTGTTAGTTTACTAGTTATATATGTGTAGCCCACTTTTTAGTTTATGAAAGTACACATTAATGTATACTCTCATTATTAAACTACTAGTTTAATAGATTTTACTGCAAATATATCTGTAAGTTTTCTTTAACTTATAGTACTTCGTCGATGATGTATGCTTTACATAAAGAGACTTTCGCTATTTGACTTGGTATTTTGTGATGAGATTAAAAGAAAATTAATAAAATTGGTGAGAAAACTATTAATAGTAATAGTTTGAACCTGAGAATTAATAAAGGTTCATTTTGGAAAAGCAACAATGGCAATAAATCATTATATTATATTATATCATATTATATTATATTATATTATATTACCTTTTATTACATTATATTACATTATATTATATTATCTTATATCATATTATATTATATTATATTATATTACCCTTTTATTACATTATATTATATTATATTATATTATATTATATTATATTATATCTAAATAGTTTTGACGATGGTGAGTTTATTTTTTAAAAAGAATAGAAATTTTCGAGCAGTCCATGAAGGCAGCATTTCATAGCAACAATGGCAATAAATCATTATATTATATTATATTATATTTTAATTTATTTTATTTTATTTTATTTTATTTTATTTTATTTTATTTTATTTATGTCTAAATAGTTTTGACGATGGTCAGTAAATTTAAAGTAGAGTAGAGCTTTCCGAGCAGTCCCTGAAGGCAGCCTTCCATAGCAACAGTAGTCAGCTGTTTCTCAGTCAGATATTTATATATTTATATTTCTGTGAACTTTCTTTGAAGAACTCTCTGAGAGAAGTATTAAAAAAGCGGAGAAATACAACAAAAAGCCAAGAAATACACAGGAAAAAGACTAATCTATAATTATGGCGGATTTAATCGGTTCTGAGGACAAAGAGAAGTCTTTATATTTAATCCAGATTCAGTTTCTGGATGAGCAGCTGGAGAGGTGAGACTGAGCTTTATGCTAAAAGCACAACACTGCAGTGTAATACTGTATTTAAATACAGAGTGATGTCTAAATGTAGATAAAGGCGTTAGTGTATTTTAAAATATATATAATTTAACTTATAGTGCTTTATTTTGGTAGGTTATCCCTGCTAATGCTAATGGACACTGGGGAGGACGGTTGTTTCCATGGCAACACCTGAGGGTTTGACTAATACCTGGAACAGTCAGTACCATCCCAGCCTCAACAAAAAGAAGTTTATTCAAGCGCACTATTAGTATTCTTCTTTTAAAACTTAAAATAAGAGCGTATACTTTCAGTTTCCTTTTTATGTACTCATCAGAGATATACTTAACAAAAGTACACTTTGCTCATTCTGACAAGTAGACAGACAAGTTGGCTTATACTTTACTTAATATTTTGATTAAGATATACTTAAGAAAAGTTAGTATACTTGTAGTATAAGACTATTTAACTAGTAGTTTATTGAATATACTTTAAAGTGTACTTTCATGAACTAGAAAGTCAACTACAAGTATATACAAGTATACTGGCAGTATTAAAAAACTATTAAACTAGTAGTTTACTGAGAGTATACTTTAAAGTGTACTTTTATAAACTAAAAAGCGGGTGTATTTAGTAGTCCAAAGAAGTATTAAAGTAGTACACTTACAAGTATTAAACTAGTAAACTATCTGTATACTTATAGTATAGTTGCAGTACAAAAGACTTAAATGTAAACTAGTTGTGTACTCAACGCTTACTATACCTACACTTAAAGTACACTTTATAAACTAAAAATTGGGCCAATTTAGTCCCAAGAAGTATTAAAGCAGTACACTTACAAGTATAAAGCTACTAAACTATCTGTATACTTATAGTATAGTTGCAGTACAAAATAAGATTTAAATGTAAACTAGTTGTGTACTCAAAGTTTACTATTCTTACACTTAAAGTACACTTAAAAGTATACTTTTATAAACTAAAAAGTGGGCCTATTTAGTCCCAATAAGTATTGAAGTAGTACGGTTATAAGTATACTACTAGTACATACAGTACATAACATGATCGTATGTTTCCACCCTGCAGATGTCAGCTCCAGTGTGATGAGCTGGTGCAGCAGAGGAAGGCCCTGACGGCTCTGTACCGCGCGCTGGAGAAGGACAGGAAAGACATCACTGAGTACCTGAAGCTCTGCGTAGCTGCAGAGGAGAAGACGGTGGAGGAGCTGGCCGAGCGGCTGGAGAGTCAGCAGCAGGCGACCCGACGGGACCGAGAGGCCCTGAAGCTGCAGAACAACCGGCAGCTGAAGGAGATCCAGGACGGCATCGATGAGCTGGACTCAGAGACGACGACGCTGGGTGAGACCAGGGACAAAACATGTTTACTGCACAGTTTTAGTTGTTTCATCCTCCTCAAATCAGCGACGGCACTGTGAGAAATGGGAACAACTAGGACTGTAACTTGTCATTTTCATTATTTATTAAAGGGGACCTATAATGCTTTTGTGCTTTTTCCCTTTTCTTTAGTATGTTATATATAGTTTGTGCTTGTAAAAGGTCTGCAAAGTTCAGAGGCCAAAGGGAGTTAGGGGCCGTTCAAATGACGCATCTTTTGTACGCTCAAATCCCTGTAAATATAAAGGTCTTTTGTGTGAAATATATTGAACATTGAATGACAGATCTAAAATGTTATTCCTTCATGTATGTACGTTTTTACACATTTACAAGTTTTTAATCTTTTTTTATTGCCAGTGTGTGAACAGGTTGTTACTTAACCTAAAACATGAGACCTTCCACGACTTTCTGGGTTTCCTCTCTCAACCTGTAGACTGATTTTAATGTGAAGAACCAGGAAAATCCAGATGTGACGACTAGGGATGGGTCATGATTTTTGGATTTTTTGAATAGTCGTTAATTACAAAAGATCGAATAGTTTATGCGACTATTCATCCCACCTTAAAACATATATATTTGCCTTGTCTTAACCGTTGCAGGCGCTGCCTGGTAGTAACGTTACTACCGGTAAAATGTGTGTGGCACGTTCAGTTCGTCTCTTTTCTGTCAGCGCAGGGGTGTGTGTGTGTGTGTGTGTGTGTGTGTGTGTGTGTGTGTGTGTGTGTGTGTGTGTGTGTGTGTGCTCTCTCCGAAGGGGAGTCACGGTCGACCAGGTTGAGGCCGCCGCGCCCCAGTTGGTTTAAGGTTCCTGGCTGGCCAGGCCCGTTGGCACCGGACCACCCCCCCCGAGCAGACCCCCCCGCACCGCTGCGAGCGCACTGCTGTTCCAGCAGCGGAGCATATCGTCATTCAAACCCGACAGAAACAAATTAAAACTCACTAAAGCCGTTTTGGTTTGTCTTTCCACCGGCCTCTTCCACTGTTCCAACAATATGGTTGAAAAAAACTCTTAATCCAGAGTGTTAGATGGGAAGATGTGCCGACGCTACAGTTCAGTGTCGTGTGTGTCGCGTCACTGTTTTGACCGATGATTGCTCGTCTTCGTAGAGCGAGCACAAGCGCGAGGAACAGGACGCTGACTGTCGTTGACTTAACGGCCACAGGTGTCGCTGTTACCAAAACATTTCTGATTCTTCTCATCCAGCTTCTTTAAGTTCAGACTCTGGGTCTCGGACTAGAGACTATGACCATCAGTATGTGTGATCAGATTGTTTGTGAAGGTTGCAGACATCTATGGGACGGAGGACGTCTCAAACACTGTTCCTTTGTGTGAAGCATCCTCTCCTTGTCTCCTTGTCTCCTTGTTTACTCTCCTCCCCTCAGCGGCGACCATTGAGGAGCTTCAGCTGGTGGTGGAGAAGCTGATGGAGCAGCAGTCCAACATGGAGTCTCTGAAGAGGCAGCTGGACTGTCAGGAGGAAGAGAGTAAAGCTGCCATCCACATCCTGAAGTGTGAAGCCGAGTCGGAGAGAGAAAAGTAAAGTCTGAGTTAAACTGACAGTCAGTGTCGCGTCCTGCTGATCTGCTTCTTTAATGTTTAAGGTTTAAATGTTTGTCCTGCCAACAACAGGATGTGGGAGAAGAGGTGGTGGAGCACAGGGGACGATTACGTGGAGACGAAGACCTCGGGCATCGTCCAGGAGGAGAGGGCTCAGCACAGCCAGCTTGAGGAGGAGGTCCGGGTCCTCGTGGGCGACAAGGTGGGTCAGTTGAAGGAGGCGGACGACCTGCAACACCAAGCAGAAGTTCTGCACATTAAGATGGACATCACGAAGACGGCTGTGGACAAGGTCACCCTGAAGAGCTGCACCCACAAGAAGGTAAGAGGACAACTTCTTCACTACGTCAGCACTGGTAAGTACACATTCAAGCTTCTTGTACTCTTTAAAAAGCCTCTCGGATCAATGCAACTTACACATTAATGCAGTCAGTAATATTAATCCAGAAACATCAGATTAATAAACAAATAAATAAATGACTCGTTAAATAAATAAATATGTCATTAAATGGAGCAAAAAATAATATTACAAATAAATGTAGCCATTAATTAATAGATAGAATGTGACATAAATTGATAATTCTGTTTTAATTTGCTTCTTTATTTTATTTATCTTTGTTTTAGTTCCCTTATTTATTTACTCTGCTGTTTAATTTTCTCTTTTATTTATTTATGCATTTATCTTTGTCAATATTTAAAGTTATTTATTTATTTTTGCATTTATTTTTCATTTATATATTTTAGTATTTATTTTTTATTTATTTTGAATTTATTTTCAAATGTATGTATTTATTTATGTATTTATGCATTTACTTATTAATTTATTAATTTATTTTTGTTAATATTTAAAGTTATTCATTTATTTTTTATTTATTTTTTATTTCATTTATTTTGAATCAATTTTGAAATATATGTATTTATTTATCTATTAATGTATTTATGCATTTACTTATTTATTTATGCATTTGCCTTTGTTAATATTTAAAGTTATTTATTTATTTTTGCATTTATTTTTTATTTATTTATTTTTGTATTTATTTTGTATTTATTTTGAATTCATTTTCGAATGTCTGTATTTATTTATGTATTTATGCATTTATTTATTTATGCATTTATGTTTGTTAATATTTAAAGTTATTTTTTTTATTTTTTTTTATTTATTCATTATTGCATTTATCTTTATTTATTTTGAATTAATTTTCAAATGTATGTATTTATTTATGTATTTATTTATTTCCCCAAAACTTTATTTCTGTATTCTTTTCTTTTTACATTTCTTTATGCATTTCTGCCTCATTATGCACTCAATGTGTGTCGTCATGGG
Source organism: Adelosebastes latens (assembly GCA_916700685.1). Lineage (NCBI taxonomy): Eukaryota > Metazoa > Chordata > Actinopteri > Perciformes > Sebastidae > Adelosebastes > Adelosebastes latens. The sequence continues at coordinate 19,234 of CAKAKR010055198.1, forward strand.
GTCGGAGTCATATACAGAGTCACATATCATAAATATTAATATTATTTCTGCTATATTTAATGACATATTTATTTATTTTTCGAGTCATTTACTGATTGATTGATGTTTTATTTTGACAGGTAACGGAACATTTTACTGCTCAATGAATACTTTTACTTTAAGTTTGCTGATAATACTTACCCTTCAATAATTTGAATGCAGGACTTTCACTTGTAACGGAGTATTTTCCCAGTGTGGTATTAGTACTTTTACTGCAGTAAAGGATCTGAATACTTGTTAGTATATAGTGGTATAACTTTGAGTCAGGGGGTATCCGGATTTGAACCGGCGACCTCTTGATCTGCAGTCAAATGCTCTACCACTGAGCTATACCCCCACACTCTGGGCACAGTGTTGTGTTTTAAGCAATGCATGCTGGGAAGTATATGCGAATAAGCTAACAGCGTTTTCTAAATAACTTCATTTAATGAGTTCAGTAAACAGACCTGTTTAGTAGACTGAACTATTGAATGATTTCAAGTTCTGAAACAGATAATTAAACCATTTAAAGTTTAATTCTAATTACTCTGAGTAACTCATAATGAAAGGGAAGTTTATTTATTATTTTCTTACTGCTGGATAATAATTAAAATAAGGTTGATTGGATTATATTCACCAGAAGTATAAAACATTACATTAACTAATCTGTGAGGGAAATGTCTTTATTCTTTGATTTTTGAGTTGCTGGATAATAAATAATTCCTGACAATGACTGATATATGAGACTTCAGGACATCTCTGACTACATACGTGCTGAAAATCAAACATTTTTATTGGATTCATTTAGAGATTTTCCAAAGTAAAAGTCCCTAGAAGTGTATGATTCAACTTTTCCCCATGGTCTAGACCAGGGATCAACATCCTGCGTCTCTTTAGCTCCTCTCCAGTGGCTCCCTGTGGATTTTTAAAAATGGAAATGAATAACTGTTTTTTGTGTACATTTTTATTTTTATTCATCATTGTTGTAGGTCTATGGTACGACGGTACGACGGAGTATTAGGGCCACATTGAGGGAAAAAAAATAAATCTGAGATTTAGAGAATAAAGTCATAATATTATAAAGTAGTAATTTTACAAGTTATTTTCTTTTTTCTCGCTAAAGTTATGACTTTATTCTCGTAATATTCTGACTTTATTCTGTAAATCTTAGATGTTTTTTCCTCAATGTGGCCCTAATACTCCGTAGTACATTTGATCATTGTGATGAAGGTAACACAGTTTATAGTCTAAGTATATAGTATATAAGTCTAATGCAGTGAGGGCCAAAGAGACAATGTACTACGGAGTATTAGGGCCACATTGAGGGAAAAAACATCTGAGATTTACACAATAAAGTCAGAATATTACGAGAATAAAGTCATAACTTTAAGAGAAAAAAAGAAAATAACACGTAAAATTACTACATTATAATATTATGACTTTATTCTCGGAATATAACGACCTTATTCTTGAAATCTCAGATTTATTTTTTCTCCTCAATGTGGCCCTAATACTCCGTCGTAGCGTCGTACCATAGACCTACAACAATGATACATAAAAATGAAAATGTAAACAGAAAAACAGTTATTCATTTCCATGTTTATAAATCCACAGGGAGCCACTGGAGAGGAGCTAAAGAGACGCAGGTTGCTGACCCCTGGTCTCGTGCTTAAAAACAAATGACTGAACATGGTCTCTTCTTCTTCTTCAGGAGTTGGAGCAGCTGATGAAGAAGTGCCAGCAGCTGAAGGTGGAGCTGAAGGACTGTAGCACCGCCCACGAGAGCGTGCTGGTGGAGAACCACGCTCTCAGGTAAAACTTTACTCTCTCTTTCGACGTTCTATACCTGAGATTCTGATTCACATTTCTTGCATTTCAAGGATTTTATAATCCTCCAGATTACAAAACAATACCAGCTACTGGAACATGAATGATGATGGCAGTGAAAAAGCATAAATCTGACTCAGGGGGCATCTGGAATTGAACCAGAGACCTCTTGATCTGCAGTCAAATGCTCTACCACTGAGCTATACCCCCTCATTGTGGCTGTCTGTGTTGTGTTTCCAGAGAATGCCTCCCGTCGGCGTCCGAGGAGAGCCGACAGAGAACCGCCGAGGCGCATCAGCTGAGGGCCGAGCTGCAGGAGGAGGGCAGCAGGAGGAGGCGGCTGGAGGGCGTCATGCAGGAAGCAGTCATCACTCTCAGCCACGTCCTGACGGTAGAAACACACACAGTCCTGATCAGGAGCAGTGTGTCAGTGTGCTGACTTGACTATGACTTGCCCCAAACTGCATGTGATTATTATAAAGTGGGCATGTCTGTAAAGGGGAGACTCGTGGGTACCCATAGAACCCATTTACATTCACTGATCTGGAGGTCAGAGGTCAAGGGACCCCTTTGGAAATGGACATGACAGTTTTTCCTCGACAACATTTAGCGTTACTTCGGAGCGTTATTTAACCTCCTTCATGACCAGCTAGTATGACATGGTTGGTACCGATGGATTCATCAGGTTTACTAGTTTCAAAATAAATTTAAAATGTAAAATGTAAAAAACATCGAAAAATTGTCCAATAAAGAAGTTTTGAAAATGTTCGACAAATGTCCAAAAATAAACCTGTAAAAAAATCTTTAAAAAGAATGAAAAGAATTCCGAAAAATGGCAGAAAAAAGTCCTGGAAAAGTAAAAAAAAATTCTGAAAAAAAGTAAAAAAATTGGCCGAAAACTGAAAAAGTGGATTAATTAGGTTTTCTAGCTTCATCTGAAATTTTTTTCGAAAAATGTCCTTAAAAGTAAAAAAATGTCCGAAAAAAAGTCCACAAAATGGTCCGAAAAATGTCTTAAAAATGTCCGAAAAATATTCAGAAAAAAGTCTGAAAAATGTGGCCAGTATCTGTACTCTAGCTTTAAAACTGAGCCCATTACAACCTAAAAACATGGTGGCCTGTCGGATTTTTAAGAGGTTAATCAAAAATCGCAAGTTGCGTTAAATAAATTGGTGGAAACGATACCGATGGATTCTTCAGGTTGTCTAGTTTCATATGATAGCAGTATCTTCACTCTAGCTTTAAAACTGAGCCGCTACAACCTAAAAATCACAAGTTGCGTTAATGCGTTAAAGAAATTAGTGGCGTTAAAACAAATTTGCGTTATTATGGCGTTAACTTTGACAGCTCTAATCTCAACCAATGAGGTGATTTGTGATTATTGAAGCTCTGGTGTCGTCCGTCCTCTGCAGGACTCAGAGAAGGCGTCCAAGACTCAGCGGAAGATGCTGATGAAGCTGCTGGAGATCCTAGAGACTACCGTCGCCCCCCCAGCACCAGGATCCACACCTGAGGAGGGCGGTCGAGGACAGAAACCGCAGACCTCGGACCCCAAACCAGCCAGGTACCGGAGTCACTCTTCGCTGGATCATCAGCTGATTTCCTGTTTATAAAAACCCAGAACACACTGCAGCTGTTTGCTCACAGAGTCCCACCAGAACCTCACAGAGTCCCACCAGAACCTCATTCAGTCTTAACTGGTCCCATTGAGATATTTAAATAGCAATACACTCTCCTCTGTAACTATGGCTGTACTTGTATAGTTTGTGCTTTAAATGTTCTGCTCTCTCTTCAGATGCATCAAATATGTTTAGAAAAAAAGTTGTTTGAGTTATATATCAACATATTTCTCTATAAATAAAGAAGACAGAATAAAGAAAGGGATATTTTATGAGCTTATATATTGAGCTTGTGTTAACTGATTGCAGCCGTCAGATGGATGTAGTGGAGTAAAACCATCACATACATGTGGTGGAAGTCTCTCATAAAGGAAGTATAAAGTATAAAAAGCTGTAAGTTGCCTTTAAGAATAGACGTGGAGTTAATGTTCCCGTCATCCTGTGTCTCTCCTCCTCAGATCACAGACCCTGAACCTGGACCTCGCTACACAGCCCTTGTTCCTGATGGCCCGCTACAGACCAGGAGACCTGGGCCTCGTCCCCCGACCCACGTGGAGACACAAACCAGCCACTTCCAGGTCGAGAGGTCGGTCCGCCCAGCCGCCTCTCAACAGGTCTGCTATGAAGGAGTCAGTCTGTTACTTTATAACGGACATCTTTGTTGTGATATTTAAACAAACCATCAGTCAACAAGGAAATAAAAGCCCCTCGTTCTACAGACCGGTCTCTAGAGAGCTCCAGCAGCTCATAGCGGTCTGTGAGTCGTCTACAGACCGGTCTCTAGAGAGCTCCAGCAGCAATCTGTGAGCGTGACCGCCCGGCTGGAGAGGTAGTGACCCCGGCAGGCGCTATAGCTAGCCGTCACGGCAGTTTGTGGAGCTTCTAAACTCCAAAAACGTCGGAGCAAATGTTCGATTCGCCATCTAATGTCGTAAAACTGTCAACATTCAAAATCTACACGGTTGATTTTTCACCTCAAAAATTCTCAGAAGTGAATTTAGTGATGAAATAGTTACAAAAATATGTAAAAACAACAAGCCGTTTTTGGCTGCTGTTGCTGTGCTGACTTGACTATGACTTGCCCCAAACTGCATGTGATTATCATAAAGTGGGCATGTCTGTAAAGGGGAGACTCGTGGGTACCCATAGAACCCATTTACATTCACACATCTGGAGGTCAGAGGTCAAGGGACCCCTTTGAAGATGACCATGACAGTTTTTCCTCGCCAACATTTAGCGTAAGTTTGCAGCGTTATTTAGCCTCCTTCTTGACAAGCTAGTATGACATGGTTGGTACCGATGGATTCATCAGGTTTTCTAGTTTCATAAGATACCAGTATCTTCACTCTAGCTTTATTAGTGCCGTTAAAACTAATTTGCGTTAACGCGTTATTATCACGTTAACTTTGACAGCTCTGGTTGTTTGTATTAATGCTGTTTCTCCGTCCGTCCTTCAGGAAACTGAAGACGTCCAGCTCCGACCCCGAGGCCCCCTCCTCTGCAGACTGCCGAACCAAATCCAGTCAACAGTAAGAAAGATGGATGTTTCTCTTCAAAATAAAGGCTTTGGTCATTTTAATCCTGCTTCTGTTCTGACCACTGAGATTTGTAGATAATTACTGTTGTTTCATTTTCTGTTGATTAATTCCTTTCAATTCATTGATTGATTGTTTAATCCAGAAAATTATAGAAATTAGTGAAAAATTCCCATCAAGAGTCCAAACAGACATCCTCAAATGTCCTGTTTTGGGCAGCACAGTCCTGATTGGTTGAATAACGGAGCTACTAACGTTAACGGAGGTGCCATTGAGTTATTATTATGAGGCGTTCAAGCTCTGCTCAGTAAAAATGACTATTGGGTGAAGGTAAATTACAACGTTATCATGATGCGTTCAAATGTAATCTCGTAAAATGTAGTTCTTGGTGAGAAACTTGAATAAATCCAGTTGTTTGAAGGAGATGTTTTCACATCAATATAAAATAGTATCAGAATCAGAATCTTTATTTACTGCACAGGTGTATCAGGTATACACTAGGAATTCGCTTTGGTTCGTTGGTGCAAATAAGCAGTAAAAAAATAACAATAGAATAAAATAATTGAAAATCGACCAATATACAATATACGAATATGTATTGCAAGTATTGCAAGTAAGATATAAATAAAAAATTTACATAATATAAACAGATCGTGCAAAAATATTGTCGGTATGCAAACAATAAATAAATAATAATAATAATAATAATAAATAGATAATAGAGAGAGAATTATGTTTAACTTCCTAACACTAGCTATAAGCATCTTATATTATATAATTAAAAGACAAGATTTTTCTTAATCAGAGCAAATATTTAAATAAAAATACAATCATTTATTTCCTAATTATTTGAATTTTGTGTTTTTATGCAAATAACCGCCATAGATGACAATAACAAAGTACAGTACTGTGTACAGTACCCTTAGAATAGACATCAGATCTAAAATGTTATTCCTTTATTTAGCGAATAGATTTCAAAAGTGTCAGATTAAAAAAAAAAAACTCTCCTTTTAATGAAACGGTTAATTTCCGACCCCGGTGTGTTCCCACGCAGAGGAAGGAATCCTGGGAAACTGGCATCATGAGACAATGTGGACGTTCTCTCCTGCTTCACAACAACAACAACAACAAGCCTTCTATCACACAGACAAGATGTGTGTGTGTGTGTGTGTGTGTGTGTGTGTGTATGTATGTGTGTGTCCTGGACAGATTCATGAAATTGTTGTGAATGAGGTCAACGAACTACAGAAACCCTCCTCCGTCCTCTGTCCTCCGTCCTCTGTCCTCTGGACAGGAAGTGACCAGCTCTACTCAGGTTGTTCCTGCAGAAACAGGTATCACATTATTACACTGGTGGTGTTTTTATATTCAACAACTTGATATATTTTACAAAAAAAATAGTCACTATAGATGAATATGATGAATATGAGCAGAGAAATTCATGGAGGAGAAAGTGTAAATATTGGGCTGTCAATCAATATTATAAAAAAAATATATATATATATATATATGTATAAAAAAAAAATAATAAGTAAAATAAATAAAATATTTAATTGCAAATGAATCACACATTTTTTTTATCTGTTACCAAATGTACCTTAAAGGGAGATTTGTCAAGTATTTAAGTGCTCTCCATCAAATCGCCAAAAAAATGCTTGAATTCTTTGCAGAAATCTCCAAAATGTAAAAAGTTTTTGATCCCAAATCACAGCATGTCTTTTTCTGTGGTGTTCCTCGAGGTCTTGGTGTCTTAATGTGGTATTCTGGAGGGTTATTGATCATTTTTTATCAATTCTACAGTGGTAAAAACAAAAATGTTTAATTTAGCACCAAATCTGTGTAACAAATGGTGTCAACAACTTATGAGACATAATAGAGCATGAGGATGATCATCATATACTTCTATCATCATGTTCTAAACACTTATACACTCTCACTATTTATTTTAATTCATTAATTCATGTTTATTTCTGATTTATGACTAGAACAACTTGACCCTCAGCGCTGAGCTGCATCTCAAATTAATCTCCAGGTTCCAGCTTTCAGATGATGTACACCACTTCTATGTGACATCTACTGTTGACCTGCTATCTCCCCCTAAAGACCCTCTGGACCCCCCTAAGAAAGACTAAATCGGGTCTATTGTGGGTCTCAGAGGGTTAAAGTTGTAATCCACGTTTTAATCATTAGATTTTCTGTTTTATTGTGTAAATCTCGGTAGCATTCTGACACAGTTGTTTCTTCATTGTGGCGGTCAGGTTTCCTCTTTACTTCAGTGTTTGTTGGTGCTACAGCGCCACCTGCTGGCTGCCGACACAAGGCTTTTTTAATTAATCGAGTAAAATCTTGACAAAAGGTGTCGTATTAATTCAAGATTTCCCAAATAAGATCACGTTTTAAATAACAGGTCCAACTGGTGCTTTGCAGCATCTAGAAGAAGCTCTTTTCTGATCAATTTCTGCAAATATATTTGCTCTTTTATTTACCAAATATCGTCTTTTTCTTCTATTACTGTTGTTATTTCTGTCTACTCGTGTTACTGAGGTTCCTTTTCTCCCAGTGAAATGTTTTTTCTTAACAGTTTTTCCAGATCTGCGTGTTGCACTGTGTGTTCTGACACCTTTCTATCAGAACCAGCATGAACTGTTTCAGCAGTTTGAGCTCCAGTAGCTCTTCTATTGGATCAGACAACACGGGCCAGCCTTCGCTCCCCACGTGCATCAATGAGCCTCGAGTCTGACCCTGTCGCCGGTTCACCGGTTCTCCTTCCTTGGACCACTTTTGGTAGGTCCTGACCACTGCAGACCGGGAACATCCCACAAGAGCTGCAGTTCTGGAGATGCTCTGACCCAGTCGACTAGCCAGCACTATCTGGCCCTTGTCAAAGTCGCTCACATCCTTACGCTGGCCCATTTGTTCTGCTTCCAACACAAAGTTCAAAATGTTCACTTGCTGTCTAATATATCCCCCCCCCCCACTGTCAGGTGCTATTGTAACCAGATAATCCATGTTATTCACTTCACCTGTCAGTGGTCTGAATGTTATGGCTGATCGGTGTATCGTCGACGTTGTGGCCGTCAACACTGCACAGGTGTGTTCTCTACCAGCAGAGGGAGACTCCAGCACACTGAACAACTTTGGTTTAACTGTTTGTGTTGACTGACAGTCGTGAATCGTGTCCAGCATTAGGCTGCAAAAAGTTATAATATATTTTAAAAATCTCTCCTGACTGTACTTAATCTCTAAAACTGTGCTAAACCCAGCTTTAGCTGAGCTTTACAAACCTACAGAAACTCTACATACAGTTTGAGATACTGTGACAAGTGAGGACAGATTTCAAGAGATCAGGTCAACTGTAAAAGATTATTCTGCTTCATAAAAACACACAAAGTGCATTAATTCAAACAGGAATTTATTGAAGTTCAACACGAGGCAAACATGGTGATAGTGCAAGCTTTGCTAAAACAGTTATATAAATATATAAAATGATTTATTTTACATTTCACAGTAAAACGGGTCAGAGTTTAAAACACAAAGTAACACAACATACAAGAAACAGGAAGACAAACGGTAGATTAAAATGTATTTTCCCTCTCAACCGCAGCCTTATTTTTGTTGCTTCCATCCGTCATATCATATTAATGTTTCAGCATATATGAAAATCGTCGTCTCTCTGCGTCAGACTTTTAACTATAACTCAGCTTTATTTGCATGACTTATGTCGACGGCGTTCGGTGAAGAGCTGCAGCGCCGACGGGAGGAAACATACACTCTCATTTAAACACTTTTAAAGACAGAAAACATCTAAACATTCAGTCGCTGGGTTTTTCTTTTTAAAGTGCTGGAAGTTTAAACGGACAATATGAAGAAGGTTTATGTTTCTTATATATTAGGTTTTAATAGAGTCTCTAAATGTCCCTGGAATCTAAAGTTTGATGTTTAATTTGAGCTTTTATGTGCAGCTGGAAGAGAGACTTCGCCCTGTTGTTCATATAATAAACCTGCTATCAGTCTATTGTTTTATAGTCTTACAACGTGTCTCCTCTCCTTATCTCCACCGCCATCTAACCACCTTCAGACCGGCCGTCTTGTATTACCCGATCGCCTCTTTGTAACATGAAATTCAAGACATTAAAAAGTGATGATAGTGTGCGTTTTCCCCGAAACTGGAGGTGAGTAAGTGAAGTTTAAAGTGCTGTGAGGAAGATTAAAGTACGCCGCTTCTCACGTTTCCGGTGCTTTCTGTTACCCGAGCGCCATTTTGTGACTTTAAGCAGAACGTTCTCATGTCCAGCTTATCATTTAGTTACAGCTTTGTTTTTGGCACAAGATACGTACTGTAAAACGGATTAAAGTCCACCGATTCCCACGTTTCCTAGATAGCGTTTCACCTCCGCTGTAACAGGATGAACATGAACACATACAAAAATATAAGTGGGAAGTATTTTCAGTGATTATTTCAAACCTTTTGGCACAAGTTAAATATAATAAAGCAGATTAGAGTCAACCGATTCTCACTTCCTCAGCTCAGGTGTGAGTGTCGATGGGTTTTTATTGCACATCTGGATCATCTGTTAACCACAGACAGATGCTGCTCATTAAGAGATGGAGGCATTTCACTGTTGGATGAGTTTGTCCAGCAGAGAAATAAAAGCAGAAGGAGGAAGAAGACAGGATGTGATGTAACGTGATGTCACTAACTGTCATCAGTTTTGAAGGTGAGGAGGTAGATGATGATGCCCGTCAACAGCACCATCATCATCACCACGGAGGTCAGGAGGAAGGCTCGGCAACCCGGCCGGCCCGTCAGTCTGAACATGGCTCCGACCACGCCACCCGCCTCGCCGCGACCTCCGGCGGGCGGGCTGGGAAGCCCCACGTCCAGAGAGCGGCGGTTCACTGACCTCAGATACGTCATCGACCTCTGACCCCACCGCCGTTGACCTTCAGATGACCTTGATGAGGAACACAGAGAACATTATTGATCAAATTAAGCTGCGGATTTTATGCTTCATCTCGTTTTATTGTTTTTAAATATTCAAAAGTCTCTTTCTGAGAAAATTAAATGTTCTGCCCGTTTTAAACTCCAAAAAAATTATATATATATATAATATTAAAGGTTGATAAAAGTTAATGGAGTGGGAGCATGACAGAAAACTTAAAGAGGACCTGTCATGCTTAGTTTCAGGTGCATACTTGTATTTTGGGTTTCTACTAGAACATTTTTACATTTTTTAGTGATGGAGTGCCAAACTAGCCGCTAGGCAGGTATTATGCAAATGTGTTCCTTGTTGACATCACCACGTTACAGAAGAAAAGGTGGGACTTGAATCAAGGCAGTTCAGGAGCGCAACGCGATGGCTTCGCTCCCGCGTTTGAGCGCCTGCTGCGCGTCTACATTGACAATTTGAGCGTGCATGTATACTGCCCCTAATGGGCCTCCGTTCTTTCCACGCTTCTCATTCATTGTCTACATAAGCAGCCGTGCAATGCATTCTGGTAGAGTGGCAGTGCGATTCGAGAGACGGGGCGCCACGACGGCCGCTTCTAAATTGCATAAAGTTGAGGTCTCAGCTACTTTACGCAAATCAGGGGCGTCCGACGCTACTCGCCACTCTGGAAACTCCCGAGAAACTTTTAAACTAACCATTGTTGGTCTAAAATGAAGACGGATTCATCAACTGCGTGACTTATTTCTCGCTTTAAATGTTTTCAGAAACACATTTCAGTGAACTATTTTCAAGTCACGACAAGAATTTATGACTCTCCATCGTCTAATCTGACATAGTGACCATCGGAACCATCAAACATATCCTGTAGTCTGATCGTGGCATAAAGGAAAGGGTTAAAAAAGCATCATAGGTCCCCTTTAAGAACCACGGCAAGAAAAGAAAACATTAATTTAATTGTAAATTTAGTTTATAAGAGAAGAGACTAATGACCCTGAGACTGGGAGGAGTTAAACTCATTAATATGAGAAGAATAGGAAGCGTGTTCTGAGACCTTTTGACCTGCAGCTTCCCTTTGTTGCGGAGGAAGCGGATGCTGTAGACTCTCTGCATGGCGGCCGGAAGGTAGGACAGCATGTCTGAGTTGGTGGTCAGTCTGGGCAGCCCGAGGGCGGGCAGCGGCGTGAGGCCGCGGCACAGCGGGCACAGGATGGCGTTGGGCTCGGCCGACTTGACGTTGATGCGCGCCAGGCACTCCAGGCAGAACGTGTGCTTGCACTGAAGCATCTTGGGACAGCGGAAGACGTTGTTGAACTGGCTGAAGCAGATGGAGCACTCCAGGTCCGGGCAGGAGTCCTCTGAGCACTGGGACACCAGAGGGGACGGGCCGAGGTCCGGGGACGGGATGATGACGGAGACCTGGCAGGAGGGGGGTGTGGCGGGGTCAGGGTAAGGGTTCGATGTGGGAGACGAGGCTGGAACCACGATGGACTGAGGCCTGGAACTGAAGATGAAGCCTGGATCTGAGGCTGTAAGCGGCAATGCGGAGCGGTCCGAGTACGGTGACGGGACCCGGTTCTGACCTCCATCGTGGTCTGGGGAGGCCTGATAGTGGGGGAAGTTATGGCTCAGAACCGTCTCGGAGCTGTGACCCGTCTGGATGACTGGAGGAGACGATAAGGTGGCTGACAGAGATGCATTATGGGAACTATCATGAAGATCAGGAAGAGAATGTGGAGGTGGACTTGTGTCTCTGTAGGGATTCATGACTGGATGGAGGAGGAAGACGAGTGAAGCTCCGAGGAGATGAAGAGGTGGAGGATGTTGAGCCTTCAGCGGTCAGCAGACATGGAGGATGATGAAGAAATGATGAAGATGCTCCTGGTACAGCCTCAGTCCTCAGATCACAACTCGGTCTATAGATGAAAAGAAAACATGAATACACTACAAACCAACAGGATTAACTCTTTGGTTGGGCTTAAAATTACTACATTTGTACAAGGGCTGTCAATCGATTAAAATATTGAATCACACGTTTTTTATCTGCTCAAAATGTACCTTAAAAGGGATGGGTACCCACGAGTATCCCCTTTACAGACATGCCCACTTTATGATAATCACCTGCAGTTTTTTTGCATGCAGTATAAATGTGTTCTTTTTTTAAATGGTGTATTTCTGGTGTGTTCTTTATACTTTGACAGTTTTCCTAAAATTAAATAAAAAAACAAAACCGTAATACATCACCTTGCTTACAGTATCACAATGTATTGAATCATTTCCCCTGTATCATGTTACGTATCGTATCTCCAGATCTCTCAGTTACAAGGAAATTAAATCTGAATGCTGCGGCACACAATGATATTTGAGACGTTCATCAGCCAGTCAACACTTTTTTGTCTCTTTCCTGTTTCAACAGGACAATGCCCCCCCTGTGCACGAAGCAGCTCCATAAAGACTGGTCTGCACTGGTCCTGACCTCAACCCTGAACCCTGAACCCTGAACCCCGAACCCCGTCCATAGTGAGAATAGCATCTGTTCATGCTTAAACCACCACCAACACAGGAGGAACTAACTAACTGTCATCACACAGACTGATTCAGAGAAAACCGCTCTAACAACGTCCACTTCCTGCACAATTATTTAATTAATTCTATTCTTCTCTCAGCGTTGGAAACTCTTAACTTCCTGTTATAAAGAAGTGTAACAGCTTTTCAGGTCAAACATTAAACTCCAATCTCAAGTGGATCTAAACGTTGACATCATCATTAGACAGCGTCTTTGACCGTCACAGTTAGACTCTAACTGTGCAGGTTACATTAAAGTATGCGTCTTACTGACTCAGTACACTCTGCAGACTAATAACTGACAGGTTGTGAGAAAGTCATCAAATGTTCTAGTCACATTCACACAAATGAGACACAAAGAACTTGAGGTATTTCTGTGAAATAAAAGGGCACACATGTAGTAAAATCTAATATTTTAGATGTTTCACAATTCAAGAGGATCTCAAGGTAAATTCCGCTACAACAAATCAACTCTTTATGTCGACAAAAAGGCAATCAAATGGAAATGTACACACTGCAACTGCTTCCTTCCTTGATTCTGCCGACCACGGTGTATTACGCAAGGATAACAGGCAGTTTTACCAAAATAGATGTTGCTTGACAGAAAGACAGAAAGTACTTACTGTACCTCCACAGTTATGGAGAGTTGCAGTCGCTTCCAACGCGTCAGCTAAACTAACTGTTTGTGTGTAGAAGTTTAGGTAAAACTGGTCTGTGCCCGAGTGAAGCAACAACTGGATTCATGTTCCTGTCTAACTGGCGTCAGCTAGATAGATGTGTGCATTGTCCGTTTTATTTAAAAAGGGAAATAACATGCAAAACATGCTGGCCTTCATGCTCCGACGCTGAGGAGCACCCAGCAGGGATCACCAGAAACATACAGACATCATCTCTACTGCAATCTTTGAAATAAAATACCAGAGTTAAATCAACCTCTCTCACAACATCTTCATCTTCACAGCAGATTGCAGAGCTGTTTAATTAGATAATCATGATATACATCTACTCTCTGTGTGGCTTTTGGACTGTAAACTGTGGAAAATTGCCAGAACTGGCATAGATTGAAGCATAATCTAGTTTGCATAGCAAAGCTGAGATATCGGTCAAAACTTAGCATGATTACATTGGATCTGATTCAGAATTTACAGTTAGTAACTCTGTTTTTTTTGAGGCAGACACTCATATGAGTTTTTTTGTACAGTCACAAAATATAATGTTTAGTCTATAACTTTTTAAAGATTACAATATGTTGGTGCATCCTCACCTGAAACCCTGGCTATTACAATTATAGATAACCTAATTAGGAAGGAACATGTAATTCTGTTTAGTTTTAGGGCTTCCCATGGATCTGATAGTGATCAATTCTGCTATAAATATTCATGACAACACCAATAAAGTCCATTATATCACAGTGGACAAAAGGAGAAGATCATCAGATCTATTTAATGAAATGTAAAGTATATTTTGCTCCTGTACCGTTACAGATTCTGTCTGATAATCTGATGTTTGTTTGAGGGAATATATGGTGACTAAGAGTAGATTTAATCTGCAAGTTTCCAATTTGCTGCACAAAACCAGCATACCTGGAGATTTTACAACTACTTCCTTCCTGTCACACCTCAAACAGGAGATACCACACAAGATGTTAGAAGTGTGGTCTTATTATAGTATTCTTTTTAATACTAGCTGCACATAACAGGTCCTGTGTGTGGTATTAAGTCTTTCATCCTCATGCAAATTAACCAGCTGAACATCACCAACAGAGCAGCTGATCTCCTGTCAGTAACTCATGTTAGATCTGTTAACCATACAATTGCAAAACAAGGTGGCTATGTATGTATTCAATGAACAGTTTTAACACTTAAAATACAAATAAAGTGCCAATTATCCTTAACTACCATCCACACATTGAGCTTTCTACACATGTTGTGACTTCCTTCCTCCACTGTATGCCTATAATAATTTTGAAAACATCTCTGAACTGGTGCCAAATAATGCTAATTAGTGTAAGGTTTGACTGACATGATTACAATTATAGGTTTAGGCTTGTGTTTTCAAAGAAGGAACTATTTAATTGTACAAGTAAAAAAAAAAACACTCACCAAACTCCATGCAAAAATCTAGCAATTTACAATCGATTAAAGTTATTAGGAAAACGCCACATAAAACGGATTAATAAAAACAGTTAAAATAAGTCAGTACGAACAGCTTTTAAATTCGGCACACATGCAACACTTATTTTGTTAAAACTCTTGCCTGATACACCATGATGGGCTCAGGCAAGGAAGCAACCAGCTGCAGTATTTACAATACAGATTGGCTTTATGTCGACGTTAAGCGGTGCTTTGTTGGCAAATCATCCACGCCGAATTTACCTTAAGATCCTCATGATTAGTAAAACATTAAAAAAAATAAGAGATTTTGCAACGTGTGTCTTTATACGTCAACAGAAAACTAAACGGTGAGATTTATGAATGAAGTTTGGCGCGCAAGCAGAGAACGCCGCTCTTACCGGTGATTGATGTCCTGTCAGCCGGCTCTGCCTCACATCATCCCGCCGGTTCCTCACTCAGACCCTCCTGGAGTTAGGACGTTATGTGGTCGTCTCTTACATTAAACTTCCTCTTCCTCTCCGCCGTGTGATAGTTTGACTCCAGTATTTGAATAACTGAATGAAAACAAGGAAACAGGTTAGTCAAATCACCTGTTGGCCAGGTACCTGGCTGTATCTGAAGATTAACACACCTGGAGAAAGTGATGCTGATTAACGGGGAGCCGAACCAGAAGAGTTCTACCGGGACAGTCTGGACATTGAAGTCCCACCAACCAGTAAGTTCATTAAGCTAACTACCTATTGTTGTTTCCTTTATTTTTCTGGTCTTTAAGTGTTTATTTAAATATTCTGATTATGTAACTGTTATCTAATGTTTAATAAAACACCTAAACATGTTAGCTAAATGTCAATTAAGCTAATGTAAGCTAGCTAGCTAATCTAAACAACCAGCCGTTAGCACAACTGTTAAATGTCCATAGTTGTACATTTATTTATCACATTTTCTCTGCTGTATTCCAATAAAACATTATAATTAGAAGAGATGAAGACATGATCATTCATGACTGAATTTGATGTGGCTAAGATAGTTAGCTAGCTAAGTTAGCTAGAAGCTAGCTAGCTAGTTAGCTCCTTAGTTAGCATAAGCTAGTGGAGGAGCTAACTGCCTCACACAACAAAAAGGAGAAACGTTATCCACCTGAAATTCAGTCATGAATGATCATGTCTTCATCTTTTCTAATTATATAGTTTTATTGGAATACAGCAGAGAAAATGTGATAAATAAATGTACTATGGGCAGTTAACTAACGTTAACAGTTGTGCTAACTGCTGGTTGTTTATATTACCAAGATGTTGGAGAACAAATCATTTAATGGACCCCAAAATTATATTTAAGAACAAGTCAGCTAGTCATCATATTAGCAGTTAGACCCCTATTTAATAACCCCAAATTATAAAGGGGCAAGGGGGGGGATTTTGTGGTCGTCTCTTGGCCTAAACTTCTCTCTTCCTCTCCGCCGTGCGATAGTTTGAGTCTATTTGAATAGCTGAATAAAAACAAGGAAACAGGTAAGTCAAATCACCTGTTGGCCAGGTACCTGGCTGTATCTGAAGATTAACACACCTGAAGAAAGTGATGCTGAAGACAGACAGTCTGGACATTGAAGTCCCACCAACCAGTAAGTTAATTAAGCTAACTAACTATTGTTGTTTTCTTTATTTTTCAAGTCTTTGTTAGTGAAAATAGTATTATTTAACTGTTACCTAAAGGTCAATAAAACACCTAAAACTGTCTATCTGGTACACCAAAAATGTATGTTTGCTAAATGTCAATTAAGCTAATGTAGCTACCCAGCTAGCTAAGTTAGCTAAGCTAGCTAGACGTTAGCTAGCTACCTAAGTTAGCTATCTAGCTAAGTTAGCTAGCTTGCTACTTAATTAGCATAAGCTAGTGGAGGAGCTAACAACAAAATGGAGTAACGTTGTCCACCTCAAATTCAAGTTTGCTAGAAGTTAGCTAGCAGTGTGATAGTTTGACTTCGGTATTTGAATAGCTGAATAAAAACAAGGAAACAGGTTAGTCAAATCACCTGTTGGCCAGGTACCTGGCTGTATCTGAAGATTAACACACCTGAAGAAAGTGATGCTGATTAACGGGGAGCCGAACCAGAAGAGTTCTACCAGGACAGTCTGGACATTGAAGTCCCACCAACCAGTAAGTTCATTAAGCTAACTAACTTCTGTTGAAGCTCTTTATTTTTTCAGTCTTTGTTAAAATAGTATTATTTAACTGTTACCTAATGGTCAATAAAACACCTAAAACTGGCTAGCTGGTACACCAAAAATGTATGTTTGCTAAATGTCAATTAAGCTAATGTTAGCTACCTAGCTAGCTAAGTTAACTAACCTAAGTTTGCTCGCTAAGTTAGCTAGACGTTAGCTAGCTACCTAAGTTAGCTACTTAGCTAAGTTAGCTAGCTTGCTACTTAATTAGCATAAGCTAGTGGAGGAGCTAACAACAAAAAGGAGTAACGTTGTCCACCTCAAATTCAAGTTGGCTAGAAGTTAATTACCGAGCTAGAAGTTAGCTAGAAGTTTGCTAGCCGTGTGATAGTTTGACTCTATTTGAATAGCTGAATAAAAACAAGGAAACAGGTAAGTCAAATCACCTGTTGGCCAGGTACCTGGCTGTATCTGAAGATTGACACACCTGAAGAAAGTGATGCTGATTAACGGGGAGCTGAACCAGAAGAGTTCTACCAGGACAGTCTGGACATTGAAGTCCCACCGACCAGTAAGTTAATTAAGCTAACTAACTATTGTTTTCTTTATTTTTCCAGTCTTTAAGTCTTTGTTAAAATATTATTATCTAACAGTTACCTAATGGTTAATTAAACACCTTAAAATGGCTAGCTGGTACACCAAAAATGTATGTTTACTAAATGTCAATTAAGCTGATGTTAGCTACCCAGCTAGCTAAATTAGCTATGCCAGCTGGAGGTTTCTTAGAAGTTTGCTAGCTAAGTTAGCTAGAAGTTAGCTATTTAAAAGTTATGAGCTAACCGCCCCACACAACAAAAAGAAGTAACGTTGTCAAATTCAAGATAGGTAGCTTGAAGTTAACTAGCTAGCTAGAAGTTAGCTAGCCGTGTGATAGTTTGACTCCGGTATTTGAATAGCTGAATTAAAACAAGGAAACAGGTTAGTCAAATCACCTGTTGGCCAGGTACCTTGCTGTAACTGAAGATTAACACACCTGAAGAAAGTGATGCTGATTAACGGGGAGCTGAACCAGAAGAGTTCTACCAGGACAGTCTGGACATTGAAGCCCCACCAACCAGTAAGTTAATGAAGCTAACTAACTATTGTTGTTTTCTTTATTTTACGGTCTTTGTTTGTTAAAATATTATTATTTAACTGTTGCCTAATGGTTAATTAAACACCCAAAACTGGTTAGCTGGTACACCAAAAATATATGTTTGCTAAATGTCAATTAAGCTAATGTTAGCTACCCATCTAGCTAAGTTAGCAAAGCCAGCTAGAGGTTTCCTAGAAGTTAGCGAGCTAAAAGTTAGGAGCTAACTACCCCACACAACAAAACGGAGAAACGTTGTCCACCTCAAATTCAAGTTAGCTAGACGTTAATTACCTAGCTAGACGTTAGCTAGAAGTTAGCTAGCAGTGTGATAGTTTGACTCTATTTGAATATCTGAATAAAAACAAGGAAACAGGTTAGTCAAATCACCTGTTGGCCAGGTACCTGGCTGTAACTGAAGATTAACACACCTGAAGAAAGTGATGCTGATTAACGGAGAGCTGAACCAGAAGAGTTCTACCAGGACAGTCTGGACATTGAAGTCCCACCAACCTGTAAGTTAATTAAGCTAACTAACTATTGTTGTTTTCTTTATTTTTCCAGTCTTTAAGAGTTTGTTAAAATATTATTATTGCTACAGCTGTTGCCTAATGGTTAATTAA
>CAKAKR010055203.1:0-14463 GCA_916700685.1 Adelosebastes latens
TCTCTACCTCTCTAGCATCACATCTCTACCTCTCTAGCATCACATCTCTACCTCTCTAGCATCACCTCTCTACCTCTCTAGCAGCACATCTCTACCTCTCTAGCAGCACATCTCTACCTCTCTAGCAGCACCTCTCTACCTCTCTAGCATCACATCTCTACCTCTCTAGCAGCACATCTCTACCTCTCTAGCATCACATCTCTACCTCTCTAGCATCACCTCTCTACCTCTCTAGCATCACCTCTCTACCTCTCTAGCAGCACATCTCTAGCAGCACATCTCTACCTCTCTAGCAGCACATCTCTACCTCTCTAGCAGCACATCTCTAGCAGCACATCTCTACCTCTCTAGCAGCACATCTCTAGCAGCACATCTCTACCTCTCTAGCAGCACATCTCTAGCAGCACATCTCTACATCTCTAGCAGCACATCTCTAGCAGCACCTCTCTACCTCTCTAGCAGCACATCTCTACCTCTCTAGCAGCACATCTCTACATCTCTAGCAGCACATCTCTACCTCTCTAGCAGCACCTCTCTAGCAGCACATCTCTACCTCTCTAGCAGCACATCTCTACCTCTCTAGCAGCACCTCTCTAGCAGCACATCTCTACCTCTCTAGCAGCACCTCTCTACCTCTCTAGCAGCACATCTCTACCTCTCTAGCATCACCTCTCTACCTCTCTAGCAGCACATCTCTACCTCTCTAGCAGCACCTCTCTACCTCTCTAGCAGCACATCTCTACCTCTCTAGCAGCACCTATCTAGCAGCACACAGCCCTAATGGGTTGGAACTAGTTCAGTATGTCTCTGCTATGATCAGCTGAGCTGATTAAACCCAGCCGGAGGTGAGACTGCAGCAGGTGAATGAGCCTGAGGGAAACCTCCGGCTTCATCGTATCGCCAGCTCAATATTGAACATCGTGTTCGCTTTCAATTCAGTTCTTCTTTCTTGTCTTGTTCTGGCCTTGAGGGCCTTTATCAAGACAGTTCACAGTTCACGACCTTGACTCTTCCCATGCTTGTTGATCAGGTAACCATGTGTGGGGGGGAGCTGAACAGTGCATGGCCTTGTGCGTCCCTCTCAGTGGTGAGGTAGTCACAGATGGGGGCTGGTGGCTGGGAGTTGTTTACAGGGCTCGGGATGGATGGAGGATCGGGATGTAGGCAGGCGGTGTGGATTCAGGTGAAGTAGCACACCAAGCGAAGGAACGTCCGGCCCCAATCCCACCGTCTACTGAGAGATGACCTTTGCCTTGTGCAGATTACAGCCATACTGTAATTGACTTACCTTTAACCCTTCCAACACATATTTTAGTGTCATGCTAGAGGTGGCTTAGTGGCAGGAGCCGGTCTAGCACAGAGTCCTGATTGTTGTGTGTGTATATGAGGGGGTGGGGGGGGGATGTTAATCTACCTCGCTGTCCATCACTGAGTTCCCAGGCGCCACAGTGAAACTGCTAATCCCTCAGTAAGCATAGCTTAAATCTGTCAGAGCTATGACTTGCTTTACCTCACTGCTGCACTAAATGGAATATGAGCCAGAAAGCTCGACGGCAGAGCAGCAAATGTGTCCTGACAGACCTGAGGTCTGGACTTTTAAATATTCCAGTGTTGCAGAAAGTGTCATGTCAGAATGGGAAACTGGTTTCCTGTTGTTTTATATCCATGCTGTTGTTCCAGCTGATCACTGGAGATCTAGGAAATACTGGTCTCAGTTCACCCTGTAATTCTGTTCTGATGACAGCATTAGTAGTAGTATTAGTAGTATTAGTACCTCTCCTGAGAATGAATGGGTCTGCTAAATGTCCTGTGAGCTTGATGGTAGCCAGGTTGGTCTTTGGGCTCTCATATAATACCTTCTCTAAGCAGCCCGTGGGCCTCTCAGCGGATCTGCTGGCTATAAATAATGGCACATATGTCACTGTGCTCTTGGCTGACGTACACTAAGCCCATCCTGAGCTCCATAGGGACGAGCAGAGAGCTGTGTCTCGGGCTTGACTGAGGCCAGGACAAAGACTAGCACACCTCACGCTCCATCCACATCCTCCTCAGCAGCATTCTCATTCTGTCCCTAATCCTCCTTCATCGCTGCTCATCATCCCTTTCTCCGCTCATTCACTGAATCAGCTTCCACCTCCACCTCCACCTCCACCTCCTCTCCCTGTGCAGCCTGTGGAGAGATGGAAGAGCAGCATTAGCATTAGCAACAGCTTGTTTATTCAACAGTATCGTGTGTTGTGAGAAGTCCAATCAGTGTGAGCAGCAGGAGACAGGAGCAGTACTCTGGGCCAGATCCAGACCAGTGGTTGAGTCATCATCTCATAGAACACACACACACACACACACACACACACACACACATGAATCATAGTGTGTGTAGCTGAACTCATGTTCAGCATAGAGACGATTAACAACCTGTTTATTTCCACAAGAGAACACAATAATGGGCTTCAGGCCAACTCATGGTCAGGTCTGTCATCATGACTACTTTTGTTGGATGATATATTGTCCCAGAAATAATTGTGATGAACAATATTGTTGTCATTTTAAGACCATTTTAAGCCACTGATATAATGATAATATAATAGCATAATAATGCAAGTACAACCTTTTAAAGTCAATTCATTCTTAAGAATATTCAGACAATAAATAAATAAAACCACAACTCCAACAGGTCAAAACTACATGGAACTGTGTCAAAAACAAGTCCATCTGTCTAAACATGATTCTGATAAACACCTCATTGTACCAGAGGCACTGAGACGCAGCAGACCATCCTTGTGGGGGTTTTTACCTTTCACATTAAAATAAATCAATCAGATTAATGTAGGGATGTTAATAATGAACCGTTTAACCGTTAACCGACATTAAGCATTTCAACCGGTTAAACGGTTAAAATAAATATGAATAATTAATTAAAAAGCTGAGAAAAACACAGAGGAGCGGCTCGTCTCTTTAAGAAGAAAAGCTGGTCCACCTTAACAGCCCACCTTAAGAGGCGGAGCCGGAGTTGCAGGATACAGGAAGTTGGCTCCGGTCTCTGGCTCACTTGAGCGGAGCGGAGGAGTTGTAGTTTCGTAGCATTTATTCACCGACAAATAAACTGTAGACACACTGCTACACCTACGTTCACAGCTAGAACGCCACCACACACGGTCTGTTGGACACTTGTAAAAGTTACGCCGCAATGACAGAGCGGCGGTGAGCACGAAGCTACCAGCAGAGCTACAGATACTAACGTAGCACAAAAACACACACTGTTTATCGGACAATCGCTATCGTTAATCCGGCCGGACACACGGCTGACAACCTGCTGAACTAAACTAAATGTGTGGTGGAGACTTTACTGGGATGTTGGCGACACTACACGCAGCATCTAGGCTGCTACAGTAACTCTCCTGACAGTGAACTGGAGACTCAGTTGTCTGTTGTGCTCCTACAATGCAGCTGGTGCACCGCTGCATGCGAGGCACTAGTCTTGTCGGTTAACGGTTAATAATTTGTTAAGGAGGGTCGGTTATCGGTTAAGAATTTTCAATGTGTATATCTGTAATCCTGTTATCAAAACCATCCAGTTAGTTCATTCAGTACCGGTTAATATAGCCTACACTTCCAAACCCTGAATTATCACTCAATAGAATACAGTGAAGCTGGCACGCCACCACACGCCACAAAGACGGAGCCTGTGTACCAGGTTTAAAACTCAGCTCCGCCCCTCCGACGTGAGGCGTGGCATCCGTGCCCCGTGTATTTCAGCCAGCCCAAAATGGCTTATTCTTCCAAACTGTCTGTTGGGTGGAGCTGCCTGAGCCCCGTCCACTGTGAAACTCCGACACAGAGAGCAGACGAGGGGACAGAGGCAGCGCGACCAGAAATGACAGTAAATGTGTCTATAATGTTTCTCTGTTCTTTCGGCTTAGGTGTTGTGAAAAAACACTGAGGCGCTAGAAAAATAAACTGGATGCTTGTGTCCCGTCTGCTGTATGTACTGTATGTACTTTATTATGTGTGTATATATGTAGTATATATATATTGTTGGTCCTATTCTCATTAAGTGGTCGCACACACTGTTTTCTTTTTTGGGGATTTTTTTCATCTTGTTGCTATCAGGAGGTTTTCTAGTGTGCATGTGTGAAACATGTCTGTGTATGCAGACCCCTGATTGTAGTATGTATAGAAGCTCGTGCATGTCTGTTGTAAAAAATAAAATCAATATGTCACACACTGATGGACCAAAGTTCAGTGTTTCAACCTTGGATTTGGGTTTTACACTCGCAGCCATCTTTGGCAGTTATTGGAGTCAGAAACACCAACACTATCTCTAGAAATTGTTCTCTTGATAAAAATTTGATAAAATGTCAGTTGTTGATCGGCAGACAACCAGAATGCTGTCGGTCCTTCCCCTCCAACCTCCTCCTCTCTCTCCTTGTTTTGTGTTTTTTTTATATAGTCAGCTATATAATAATATATAATCAGCTATATGCTGATCACGGTAACAGCTGAATGGATTGTTTGGTAAAGCTATGCCTCTGCGTACATGTGCATCACGTCCTGTGTGTAGGGCACAAAGTGCCGGTGGGGGCACCATTGATAATGACAATCATGCACTCGCATGAATGCGACCACGGGAAATTCATGGTCAGCAACTTAGACCCTTGCCTACCAGGATGCATCAATATGGGACTTGTGTTTGTGATTATTAATGTGCCAGAGATAATGATTTATAAAAAGAGCATACAAAGCAACACATTAACAACAGAATCAGTATCAACAAAGACCCCAACAACCAATCATTCAGCCCTAGTTGTCATGTTTCTGTCCACTGCCGGTGGTTAGTAATCCAGAGACAAACCTTTGCTTCAACCAGACTGTGAGTAGTGAGTCGTGCCTGGCTCTGTGCTGCCCGGTGGCCCGGTGTTGCTTTAATGTCACCGTTAGCCTGACCTACTGTTGTGACGGTCAGTAAGGGAGCAGCCACCGAGTCAGTCACAGCAGTCCGGCACCGGTTGGAAGGAATAAAAGGCTGGAGGTAGAAAGGGCGATGCACAGCAGGACTCTGCTCCGTGTACTCCCCCCCCGGATGAGTCCTGATGTCAGACTCTCATCTGTTGCTATGGACGGCTGCACTGTCCCCTCATTTGCCATCGATTCTGCCTCTCTAAAGCTGGGATTATATAGTCATGTCTGCCAGTTCTGCAGCCTCAATTTTCTCCAAGAAAAGCTGTATGACTGGATATGGATGAGAGTCTAGTGTTCATACTCCTGAGTGATCTGCCGTGGACAGACTGATTGTGTGTCCTTGGCAGGCAGGGAGGAAGTAACCTTCTCTGTGGTGACGGAAGCAGCGTTTTGGTTAGTGGTCTGTCGTCCATATGCCCTCCACCTGCCTGAACTAGCACATGACCATCTGGATGAGATAGTGCACACAAAAGATGACACAGTTCTCCTTCAAATGGAACACCAAAGCATGGATATATTAGAAAAGTTCCAAACTGAAACCCCATTTACACCTGACATTAAAAGAACTGAAAGTCACGTTTACGGGTCGTCTGCCCCTAGACGGCGGCGTTTTGAGGCTGATGTGTCCGCTCATTACACACCCCCTCTCCAGCAGCGCCCGTGTGCCGGCCTGTGTGTAACGCAGCCTCCGGAGGCTTCTTCAGTCCTTTCAGACAGAGCGATCGGATCTCGATGTGGAAACTGAAGACACATATTAACACCAGGTGTAAATGTAATCACGTTAAATCATATCTAGATCAAATCTGGATACAAGACACATTTTAAGGGCAGGTGTAGAGTGAGTGTCATGTCAGAAAGATGCTTTGTTTTATTGCAACTAAGCAGCTCTGGCACTGTGTGAATGCATTGAATTAGTGCTGAACTGATGAGTCAATTAATCAATTAGTGTATAACAACATCTGGTAGTTTATGGTGTGCATTTGTCAATAATTTTAATTTGTCTATTAATAATACATTACATTTTTTAGTTGCAGTCTGAGTAGGGATGTCAATAAGTAATGGATTAGCAGTTAATCTCCATTTAAAAATGAATCTATTAACAATATATTAACTGATGATGTAGAAGCTGATGGAAGAAACAGTGCTGTGGTTTAGTGGCGTACAGAGTGGTTAGCTGGTTTAATGAGAAGGAGCTACAGGTGTGTGCTGAGCGCCTGTCAGTAACCAGGTGGAACATGTTGGTGAGGTGGAATATACTGGAGTATACTGCGGGAGGTGGAATATACTGGAGTATACTGTGGGAGGTGGAATATACTGGAGTATACTGCGGGAGGTGGAGTATACTGGAGTATACTGTGGGAGGTGGAATATACTGGAGTATACTGTGGGAGGTGGAGTATACTGGAGTATACTGTGGGAGGTGGAATATACTGGAGTATACTGTGGGAGGTGGAGTATACTGGAGTATACTGTGGGAGGTGGAATATACTGGAGTATACTGTGGGAGGTGGAATATACTGGAGTATACTGTGGGAGGTGGAGTATACTGGAGTATACTGTGGGAGGTGGAATATACTGGAGTATACTGTGGGAGGTGGAATATACTGGAGTATACTGTGGGAGGTGGAATATACTGGAGTATACTGTGGGAGGTGGAAGGGACAGGTGCATGATGGAGTTGTAAAACAACAGGAAGTTAGTTCTTGTCGTTTGGCCTGCTTGTCACCAGAGTGGCAGCAGCAGTGACACACAGCTGATGGAGGCTATTAACAGGCCCAGCGCATCACTTCTGCAGCTCTGGGCCAAAAACTATTAAGCCGCCTCTATGTGCAACAGGGACGGACCGGGACAGAAACTCATCCTGGGACTTTGAGATGGAGAGGCCATTTATGTGAGCGCCCAGAGGGCGCGGACCGAAGTCATTTTACCACTAATCCAGTTCCTGTGGTATAAAGAGAATCTGATGATGATGCTGAAGACCTTCAAGGTCCTTTATAGTGGATGACACCTCCTCAGTTTGTATCAGCACGTCACCACTGACCTGATTCAAAAGAAGACGGGCCAGGGGAGCTGAGGGGAGCTGTAACACTTTTCACTTTTTAACAATTTTTTTAACAAATCCTCATTCAAATACCATCTAAGAATACATTACTGAAGCAGCTGATCGATAGTCCAGTGTTGCTCATCTATGTTTTTTTTGTTCCTTTTCCCTGATGATGGGCCTTGAGGCTAAATGGTTGTGGAAGATGTGTATGAATGTGAAATTTATATATGTTTGGAAATTTTCAATGTTATTAGCGTAACACAAATATGATGTTGTATATAGTATGTATGTGATAAATAGGGATGTCACGGTACCAGAAATCTAGTAGTCGATACCAATACCAGTGAATTTCCACGATTCTCGATACCAAATTCGATACCGGGGTAAAAAAAAACCCAACAACAATAAATCCCCTGTACTGTAATTCAACACATACTCTTTTATTAAAAACATTTGAACATTACAAAAAACAGAGGAATGTAGCCTTTAAGTAATAAATAAAAAGAACTGACCCATTTTGTTCATTTTGGCGTATCAGCGGCATACTATCAATCGATAGTCAGACGACGGACGCTACATACTGACCATGAACGCATCATGTCCGGCAAACGCACCTATTTGGCAGCTAATGGGGATTCTTTTTAAATAAATAAATAAAATGTATATTTTAATATTTAATATTTTGATCTGCCCATTCACTATTATGATAGAGTCAACGATTAACCAGCCATTGATTGTTAACATGGCCAATAATTGTTTAAGGGAATTCCACAAAATTTGCACCCGAATGCCTGAATATTGTGTGGACAAACAATTGTGGGGACACGGTCCAATTCCACTGTGAAGAAAGAAAAAATGCACCCACTAGCGTCACCAACACCCAAACAGATGCTACAATGGTCCTCCCTACTGACTGACTTCAGACCGTAAACATAATGAAACGGGTCTGTACGAGGCCACCACCGATTCTGGCACGGGGGGGGCAGTCAGTCAGGGAGAGGACAGGAAATGAGGCTCTGGCCTGTTGTTGAGCTGAGTCTTGAGAGACTGCTGTCTGGCTCTGAGTGCTGACCTGTCAGAGCCATACGAGAAGGGATCAGAACTCATGAATAAATGAGCAGAGCTTTGGCGTTGGGCCCACAGACACTCAGGATCCAGAGAGGATTAGGTCTGGTCCTCATACAACTGGACACACATCAGTTATCTGACTAGTTATCATTGTGCCAGGCACGTTTGACAGCTTTAGATCGTAAAGGTCTTTAGATGGTCCTGACCAAATCTGAAGTGGATCAGATGAATTCTCTGGGAGGAGTTCATTACAGTACATGGCCTGTAAAATGCTAAAAATGGACGAAAATGGCACATTAATTTAAAAATGGCTGACTTCCTGTTGGGTTTTGGGCATACCTCCAAGAGGCTTTTTTGTGCGTCTCCAGATGTTACATCTGCCTGCCAAATTCCATACATGTAGGTGAAACCTGAATGAGGGGCTACGTTTTTCAAACTTTCTAGGGGGCACTAGCGAGCCAATTTGCAACACCCAAGCCCGAGAGCCTTAAAATAATAATTTTCCACCGCGTCTGATGAGTGTGCAAAGTTTAACAACTTTTCGAGCACCGTAAGACCCTCAAAATGCGATTCATTTTAAGAAAAAGAAAAAGAATATTTCCTACAGTTTCAATAGGACCTTCGCTGCCCGACGTCGGTGCTCTAAATAAATAATAAATAAACAATAAAATATAATGAACAAGCTCAAATAGAAAACAATGGAACAGAATATAAATTTTTACTTGATTGCTGACTTAAATAATTGATCAGTAAATCAGCTAATTAATAGAGAAATACCACATAAATAAATGAATAAATGAAATAGAAACTGTACTGAATGTATGTGACCAAACTGGGTGTTTACCCTCTGCAGCCTCTCTGCCCTCTACTCTGCAGTTTCCGTCATTTTATCTTTCCTTCTCCACGTCGTATCAGTAACTTAAGGATCCTCTCACATCAGATTATCCAGGCTGAAAAGAAACCCTCTTTGTTTCCCGAAATGAGGTCACACAACTGCAGCAGAGAAATCGTTGAGTATAAAAGCTTTTGAGATGTCATCTTTTAATCCGAATATACTTCTCCCATGTGAAGTACCACTGAGCTCCGGCTGTAGATAGACTGTGAGTCTGCTCACTGTGTGAACTTTCAGCATAAGCACTTTATTCCCTGGCTGCAATTTCTATTTCTTAAATGTCTAATATCTAGTTAATAACATGCAGTGTTTGCCTTGGTGGGTAGCCCTGTGGGACACTGAATGGCCAGGAGGATACAGAGATATGAGAATAGAGACATTGAGCTGTGTGTGTGAGTCAGAGAAGCCCTTTGTCAGCTCAGTCCGATGTGGCCGTGAAACCTGACGTAAGTCTCACAGCCATCAGCGTTAGCACTGCTCCAGGTGTTTGTAGAATGTTTTATATTCACTTTTATATTCATTGCTATTCTTCAGCCATGTAGAGGCAAAGAAGACACGTGATTAAAAGAAAAAAATGATGCAATTACAAAACTGCAAATATAAAGTGCAGTATTTATTGTACATATTCCACCAAAATTACACATTTTTGTATCATATCTCATTTATATTTTGGTTATGGTCATCTATTTTTGATTGAGGTTTTCATCAGCACCACAAGTTTTTCTGGGAAAACCTCACCACACTTTGAACACATAAAAGCTGTGAATCAATTCCTCATAAAGGATCTTTTCACCATCTTTAAGGTGAAAAAACACAATTCAATCACACAGAATCATTTGATCACTTTTAATGTGTCTGAGCGGTTCCATGGGAGCGTCTGACCATCTTTAGAGTGCTGATCTGAGGTTTAATCTAGGTACAGTTGTAAGGAAGGAAAATGGACCACATGGCGTGTTGTTTGGGTGGTTTGAGACTCTTCTTGGTGGTTCTAACTCACACAGGCTCCACCCTCTACTGGACTCTCCTCCCATCACACACACACGTTAACACACTGAGATCTGCATAAACGTAGCCGGCCTCTTCAGCGATTTCACACCTAATGCTACATCTCCACGGATGGAGTCGCCGCTACAACTCATTCCTGCCAAGACACTGGCTTTGTCTGCTGATGAGAAGCCCATTGCTGACTCTGAAGCCCATTGCTGACTCTGATTCACCTGGACTTCCCGCTGGTTCGTGACAGGGAAACGTGGGAGTATTTTGGAGCTCAGCGGCTGCAGCTGCTAATAATTTAGGCGTGTTGGGCATTTCGCTGGCATCTCCCCAGCCTGACGCCCCACCGTGTCAGAACGATATTTTGGACCGGGGTCCCGTCATGTGTGGCTGGGACTCACGGCTCTTCTGCAGAAGGACCAAGATGATCTCCTAGTAGTCCCCATCGCTGCAGAGGGCATGGCATCTCGTTGAGCTCGGCCAGAACCAAGCACGGCGCTTCATGGAGGCCCAGTGTTGCACTTAAAACACATACCGGCCCCGCCGCCCCACCTCCAGTAGTGGAGGCAGCGGGCCAGCACAGCCACGCCAGGCGTGATCTAACATAGGCGGACAGAGCCGGCAGAATAAAGCTGTGTCTCTCAGAGGTGTAGTGTGAATATCCGAAGCAGAGAGGGAGTTCTTACACAGACTTGTTAAGCTCAGTATGGTTCTGCTCAGTATGGTTCTGCTCAGTCTACAGTCTGAAGTGTGTGTACAGAAACAACAGTTTGACAGTAAAAAGCTAAAAGGAGTGGAGGAGGTGCAGAGAGCAGGAGGTGAAGAGGAAGAATAAATAGGGAAGTGTTTTATTTTTGCTAACCCCCCCCCCGCTCTTTGTTAGTGGGCCTATCAGAGGGTTAGTGTGTCAGCGCTGCCACTCACTGCACCGTGGCTCTTGAGCCAATTAGAGGATCCACTATCCTGATCTCCTTTCTTCACCTCCTCCTGAGACTAAAAGGGAGGATACTTCTCCAGTTCCGCGTGCCTTAATTAACTTAATGGAAAACAAGTACATTGAATAAAAAGCAGATCCCGTTAGCTTTGGCAGCGCGGGTGCCTGGTGCCTCTCGGGATCTCTGTTGTTGTGTTGTTCCTGCCCCCTAATGAATGGAGCTCTGTCCCGCCACGGCCCAATCAGCCAGCTGATTCCCTGTTCCCTCTCATTATGCACACACACACACACACACACACACACACACACACACACACACCTGGCACTGGCCTTTCTTGGTATTTTTAGCCCCTATCTCTATAAACTGTCCTTTGTGGAATCAGTGTGACCTGAGAGGACTGCTGAACATCGATGAGTGCCTGTCCTGGATTAATGTTTCATCTCTCTAAAGCATCTGACAGCATCGCCCAGTTTCCCGCTAACATTTCAGTTTTATCAGTGATAAATACTCGCTGTCACCTTCCTGAAGTGTCCAGCCTCCGTTGTTGTTAGATATAATTAATGCCTCCCTCTCCAGAGATTCATGCATGTTTATTACCACAACCGTGTGAAATGCTTTCGCTGGGAGGCTCCGTAAAAGAAAGAAAATAGATAGTAAATTTAAAAAGACATATACAATATAATACAATAAAATATAATAACTATAATAACAAAATGTAAAAAGCAATAAAAATATGAATTTAAGAAAAAATCCAATGAGATTGGACACATAATGCACAGGGGTTGGATTGCACTTATATGTGGGTATATCTGTGTGTGTGTGTGTGTGTGTGTATTATTTATGTAGTAGTCTTATGGCCTGGGGGAAAAGCTTTGTGGCTGGGGGCCTTTATTTACTTTAACTGCAGACAGAACCAGGCCTTATATATAGAATATATTATTTATATTTGATATCATATTCTATTAAGACACCTCCCTTTTGTTCTGATCTGTTTTCATTTGCTGTTGTCAGGATTCATTTAGTGTAATGTCCATTTCTACAGCATCAACTCCATCAACAGAATCATGCTAACTGAAATATTGCTTTTCAAACCACTTTGCCAATTTTTCTTTCTCTGTGAGCTCAAAGTCAAAGAAACTCAACGCTTACTACACAGATGTGAGGAGGCGTCCTGCCCCCCCAACGGGACCCCCGCTCCCCCTGGAAGTGAGAAAGAAAGGACTTTATGTAGCCGACCTAATGTATGTGCACTGTGTGTGTGTTTTATTTCAGCTTAGTGTGACAGTCTTTACTGTGTTTCACCGGGGGGGCAGAGAGACGACAGTCAAACAGTCAGCGGTCCGTTAGCTTGTTGCTCTCTCTACCATTATCAGCTGCTCTGTTTCAACTATGTCGGGCTGAAAAAACGTGCATGAAGGCTGAAATTCAGCCGAGGTGTTCTGGAGATGCAGTGACCTAAACCAAGAAAGATAAGAAGAGCCATCATTAAGGAAAGGTCCGCTAGCTGCTAGGCTAACTGATGTAGTGAATAATGCTTAAAAGGCTTTGTGCTGACAAATTAGTTCCCGACTGAGAAAATGAACGTGAACTCCCCCTCAAGTCGGAACAACAACTCGGAAACAGGTAAACTCTGAGCAATAAAACGGAAACGCACTTTATGGTGAATTTACCATGTGAGCCATAATAGTCCAGGTAATACAACCCGCTGCCTTGATTATGGGATACCTCTTATTTGTGTGAGCTGGCCATGTCACGGCTGTTATTTGAGACTTGCTTATATTTGGCTGACAGTAATTCAGATCTCAAAACTGTCCCTGTTTTGTGAGCATAGCCGTGGGAACATGTTGCAGATGAGGAGGTGTTGGAGGTGTTGTGGGGATGACGCAATATGTGTGACTTGTGGGGGGGTGGAGCTGGGTATCTCGGTGTATCTCAGGCATTCAGTATTGCTTTCAAACATACACTGATCAGCCATAACATTCAGACCACTGACAGGGGAAGTGAATAACATGGATTATCTGGTTACTAGGGATGAGTTATGATTTTAGATTTTTCGAATAGTCGTTATTAATAAAAAAATCGAATAATTAATGCGACTATTCCTCCCATCTTAAAACATATATATTTCCCTTGTATTAACCGTTGCAGGCGCTGCCTGGTAGTAACCTTACTACCGGTAAAACGTGTGTGGCACGTTCAGTTCGGCTCTTTTCTGTTAGCGCAGGGATGTGTGTGTGTGTGTGTGTGTGTATGTGTGTGTGCCGCTTCCACAAACCCCCGTGCTCCCTCCGAAGGAGGAAGGAGAGTTGGGTACTCGGAGGCACACGATAGGTGACCAGGTTGAGGCCGCCGGGCCGCACTTGGTTAAAGGTTCCGAATGGCTGAGTCTGAATAATAATCGAATAATACCCAGTGATTTTCGAAAAGTATTTTTGCTTGGAATGCACATCCCTACTGGTTACCATGGCACCAGTGGGGGGGATATATTGGACAGCAAGTGAACATTTTGAACTTTGAACTTTGTGTTGGAAGCAGAAAAAATGGGCCAGCGTAAGGATGTGAGGGACTTTGACAAGGGCCACATAGAGCTGGCTAGACGACTGGGTCAGAGCATCTCCAGAACTGCAGCTCTTGTGGGATGTTCCCGGTCTGCAGTGGTCAGGACCTACCAAAAGTCCAAGGAAGGAGAACCGGTGAACCGGCGACAGGGTCAGACCCGAGGCTCATTGATGCACGTGGGGAGCGAAGGCTGGCCCGTGTTGTCTGATCCAATAGAAGAGCTACTGGAGCTCAAGAATTAGTGCTGTGGACATATTTATATCACTTCATTCATCGATTATCTGTAACCTCTTATCCTATTTAGGGTGGCGGGGGGGCTGGAGCGGGGTTCACCCTGGACAGGTCTCCAGACTATCACAGGGCTGACACATAGAGACAGACAACCATTCACACTCACATTCACACCTACGGGACATTTAGAGTCAACAATGAACCTAACCTGCATGTCTTTGGACTGTGGGAGGAAACCTGAGCACCCGGAGAAAACCCACGCTAACACGGGGAGAACATGAATCTGACTCTCTGATCCAAACTGTCCCAACATTCCTCTCTGCATGTTTGAAGGGCTTGTTTTTTTTGTCTATAGGCATGATTCCAGCAACAAGCGCATCTAGTGAGCGTGCTTCCAGCTGGTCGTGTGCTCAAGGTGTCAAAACAGGTTCAATCCTGGAACTGTGGAGTCTGGACTCCATTATTTTTCTCCACAATGCAGCCAAACACTCGGCTGAAAAGACAGTAGGCTTTAGACCTAGAGGTAAATAAAGGTACTATTTTGTTAAAGTTCACCATTAAGATGTGAAGAATGCATCGTGTGTGTGTGTGTGAGAGAGAGAGAGAGAGAGAGAGAGATTGTGTGTGTGAGAGAGAGAGAGAGAGAGAGAGAGAGAGAAAGAGAAAGAGAGATGGTGTGTGTGTGTGTGAGAGAGAGAGAGAGAGAGAGAGACACAGAGAGAAAGAGAGAGATAGTGTGTGTGTGAGAGAGAGAGAGACAGAGAGAGAGAGAGAGAGAGAGA
>CAKAKR010055204.1:0-10772 GCA_916700685.1 Adelosebastes latens
AAGCTGTTACTCCATCGGTGCAACAATCAGCATAGCGTTCTCCGCAACGTCTCCATACTTTGACCCTGCCATCCAACTTTGGCAGACAGAACCTGGACTCATCACTGAACATGACATTCCCCCACATGTTCAGGTTCCATTGTCTGTGTTGTCGACACCAGCGCAAACGGGCCTGACGGTGAAGGGCAGTCATTGCAGGCTTCCTGGTAGCCTTATGAGAATACACTGTTTACCATTGACTGAGCATTTTGGCAAATTTTTCTTGGGCGCTACCCACATAATCAGCTGTGCTGCTCATCCCACAAATGCAAGATCCTTACAAGTTTGACATCATTGCGAAGGTAAATAAACAGGCTTTCCAACGATGTAAAATACAATGCCAATTAGCATTGTAACAACAGAGAAATAATCGACCAAACACAAGTTTCCAAACTTTGTTTTTCCAGTATATATGCACAAAAAAACAAGTTAAACAACTGGTAAATAATGGCCTGCATGCCAGATTGAGGCTGACGCTGCCACTCAGTGGTGACGGCGGGTACTGCATGATGACGTCCTCCCACTGCGCTAGTTACGCAGCGCTCCGTTCCTCCGTAGCGACGTAACGTCAGCACGTGCACTCCGCTGCTGCTGCTTCCAGGTTACATCTCATTCCACCGTCATCCTCCTCGCGCTCTGAGCATCCCCACATCACTCCCTGACAACAAGCAGAGCAACGGCAGGGCAACGATGGCGGAGCAGACCCTAGCAGCAGCAGACCTAGCAGCATCAGGACCAGACCCAGCAGAACCAGCATCACCGACCCGGACCCGGAGCCCGACCCGGACCCCGGGGGGCCTCTCTCCCCTCGCCAGCCCGGGCTCGGAGCCTCCCTCCCTGGCTCTGTCGCCCACCACGGACGGCTCCCAGCGGCTGCTCTTCTCCCACGACCTGGTCTCCGGGCGGTACCGCAGCTCGGTCCGGTTCGGCCTCGTCCGGATGATCCACGGAGAGGAGGACTTTAACTCGGACTCGGACCTCGACGACGGTGGTGGTGGTGGTGGAGGGAGAGGTGGAGGAGGAGGTGGAGGAGGAGGAGGACGAGTCCCTGGTGGTGGTTCGGACACTGAGAGCGGCGCGGTGGACACCCCGAGTCGGCCTCTCTGTCGGGGGTTCGTCCGCGTCCAGTGGTACCCGGAGGGAGGAAAACAGGACATCAGGGAGACAAAGGTACCAGCTAGCTGTGTTACACTGTTTACACTG
The DNA here is from genome assembly GCA_916700685.1 of Adelosebastes latens. Taxonomy (NCBI): domain Eukaryota; kingdom Metazoa; phylum Chordata; class Actinopteri; order Perciformes; family Sebastidae; genus Adelosebastes; species Adelosebastes latens. The sequence goes on from CAKAKR010055204.1 coordinate 1,243, forward strand.
AGGAGACCCGGGTTAGACTGACATGATGGGGGTTTTAACTGCCTGTTGTGGTTTTTATTGTGGTCTATCAGATATGGTGGTTCACTTAATCCATCTAACCTAGCAGACATCACCTAGCTACACTAGCTAGCATTCAAGCTACACATGCTAGCTAGCTAGTGTAGCTCATAGCCTCATGTCACTCAGCTGCTGTTAGCTATAAAGAGTTGTTTCACCATCAAATACATACAGACTGACTGGCCAGGTAGCAGCTTTCTGTCTGTTTATAGTGTAACTACTTTATTTAGCAGGTGCACTGGACTCTGATAGTACACCTTATTGATTAGCTCATCCATGACTCCATGTAGTTCCTCATCTGGGTGTGACTTGGCCTGAGACCAAACATTGTCAAACACTATAAGTTATTTACACAATGTCTTAGTTTCCTCTATAGTATACAAATAGGAGCAGTATATACAGTATTGACAATAAACAGACTATTAACAAAATTGCACAAGTGGGAAATTAAATTGCACAGTGAGAATGAAATGAAATTCCACCTGAAAATATCAGGTGGAATTTGAGACCAAACATTGTCAAACACTATAAGTTATTTACACAGTGTCTTAGTTTCCTCCTCTTAAATAAGATGAGATAAGATATTCCTTTATTAGTCCCGCAGTGGGGAAATTTGCAGTGTACAGCAGCAAAGGGGATAGTGCAAAAAAAAGATGCATCAGCTAACACAGTAAAAAAGAGCTAAACAAAGTGTAACAAAATATGAACCATTTAAATAGAAGGACTATTGACAATAAACAGACTATTCACAAAATTGCACAAGTGGAAAATGATATTGCACAGTGAGAATGAAATGAAATTCCATTATTGTCATTTTTTGGTGTACACCTGCATTATATTTCAAAACCAGTCTGACCTGTCATCTACTGACAGCTGACACAGATAAGATGAAAAAGCTCAAAATTAATTGATCAGGTGCAGGACCCTGCTACTACACCTTATTGATTAGCTCATCCATGACTCCATGTAGTTCCTCATCTGGGTGTGACTTGGCCTGAGACCAAACATTGTTAAACACTATAAGTTATTTACACAATGTCTTAGTTTCCTCTTCTTAAATGCACCTGCATTATATTTCAAAACCAGTCTGACCTGACAGGTGACACAGATGAGATGAAGAAAGCTCACAATTAATTGATCAATAAGCAAAAAAAAAATTAATTGGCAACTATTTTGATAATTTATTAAATCTGTGTTTTCATTCTTTCCTAACATTGTAAAACAAAATGTCACCAATAAATCCATAGATATAAATGTATTTAATTGTTCTTTATTATTATTAAAATAATAAATCATACACCAGTAACTTGGTAAAAAAAAATTTGCCGTGTACAGCAGCAAAGGGGATAGTGCAAAAAACAAGATGCATCAGCTTACACAGTAAAAAAAAAGAGCTAAACAAAGTGTAACAAAATATGAACCCTAAAAATAGGAGCAGTATATACAGTATTGACAATAAACAGACTATTAACAAAATCGGACAAGTGGAAAATGATATTGCACAGTGAGAATGAAATGAAATTCCACCTGAAAATATCAGGTTATTGTCAGTTTTTGGTGTACACCTGCATTATATTTCAAATCCAGTCTGACCTGTCATCTACAGACAGCTGACACAAATAAGATGAAGAAAGCTCACAATTAATTGATCAGATGCAGGACCCTGCTAGGACACCTTCACCTCCTACCAAGAATCCAAAATCCCTTTGAATCTGGACTATAGACATGATGTTAAAAGTAGGGCTTCACGATTTAAAAAAAAAATCTAATATCGATTATTTTCACTGATATTGCAATTGCGGTATGATTTGCGATATTAGAAGAAAATTATAATTTTTACATCATTATTCTCATTTTCATTGAAAAACATTAAAATGATTACGGCGTGATTTTTGCGTGGATTCGTACCAAACAAAGATGGTTTCTTAAGTCTGTAGAATATGATGTGAAGGCCAGGACATCTCTGCAGCACCACAATATTTAATTTAAAATGGTATTTTGACACACATTTCACCTTTAACAAATACTGCGATTTCTTCCTCATGCTGCAATTTGCAAATTGCAGTTGGCTCTGTTACGATTTCAATAACATTTCGATTAATTGTGCAGCCTTAGTCAAAAGATCCATTCAGGGTTTTACTCTGTTATGGAGATACATACAGTAGCTAACCTGCTTCTTGGATCAGTCTTCAGATGTAGCACTTCATTTTGGTCACAAAGCCACTGTTTTACCAGTTCAATCTTGGCGGCTTTGATTTAATTAATCATCGAACATGACAAGCATCAATAATTAAGAATGTGTAAAAGTGTCAAGATTTCAGGGTAATTGCTGGTTAAAGACACTAGAGCTGCAACGATTAATTGATTCATCGATTAGTTGACAATTATTTAATTAATTGCCAACTATTTTGATAATTGAAATATTGGTTGAAGTAATTTTGTAAGAAAAAAACCTCTAAATTTTCTGATTCCAGCTTCTTAAATGTGAATATTTTCTGGTTTATTTCCTCCTCTATGACAGTAAACTGAATATCTTTGAGTTGTGAACAAATCAAGACATTTGAGGACATCATCCTGGGCTTTGGGAAACACTGATCGACATTTTTCACCATTTTTTGACGTTTGTTTTTATTATAAAGATTTCTTTTTATTAGCAAAAGGCTTATTTTACAACTCAATTCCAACATGTGTCAACATTTCTTTTTGTTTTTAAAACAAATATTGAAACCAGAAAAATAAAATAAAACATAAGAAATTATTATTTATAGAACAAATTGTGGTAACGATATGTTATTGATAATGAACCTATCCTTGTATCAAATATACTTTAACTACATAATAATAATTAATATTATTAATATTAATATTATTATTATTATTATTATTATTATTATTATTATAATAATGAGTAAATTAGAATATAGAAATACTAGATACATTCAAAGTAATGATTGAAATAATAAAGAAAAATTATTAGAAAATAAACAACATAAAAAATATGTAAGAAAACCCAAACGTATTGAATAAAATTGAATATAAACAAACATCTAGTGCACATACACGTTTATAAATCTGAATGCGTCAGTAGCAATCATGGTTTGAAGAAATAATAATAGTAGAAAACAAAACTGCCCCACCTTTCTGACATTTTATAGACCAAACAACTAATCGATTAATTGAGAAAATATTCAACAGATTAATCGACAATGAAAATAGTCGTTCGTTGCGGCCCTAAAAGACGGCATCGCACTAACTTATTCCACTTGGAGACACGGTTGTTGTTAATGGTGGTTTCATTAAACACCACACCCAGAGTATTTTTCTTCTTCTAAGGTTTATTCATCTATTTCTTCCGTACTTTTTTTGGACTTTAATTACTTCTGCATACTTTCAGCAACAGAAACCATTCAAATATCAAAATATTCAGCTCTTTAAGGACATTACTGCTATGACTTTTCTCGTTTCTACTATTTATACTTTTTAAAATATTAAACTGTTTTCACTATTCAATACTACTTTCAGTCCAAGTACTTATAATTCTAAAGGTTCATTCCACCCAAAAACGACTTTCTGTCTAACGAGTTAATTAATTTCAACTTCTACCTTTGACAGTATTACAGTTTAGTTTCCTGCTTTTCTAGCAATGTATTTCAGCTCTTACATTTTTTGGGGTCATGCAGTTCAGCTTTCAACTCTGCCAGTTTTACAATTCAGTTCCATATTTTCAGCAATGCTTTGCAATTCATTTCAGCTGTCAGCGTTCCCACGCATTTCCAGCAGGAAATGCATTTTCTAGTTATATCTAGTTTTTTTCTTTCTACAACCAAATAATGAATGAAATAGTAATTGGTCAGGAAGTGGGGGAATGTGCTGTCAGCTATATTCCCCCGAGCTTCTCTAGATTTCCCCTGGGCTTTGTGGAACAGGGTTTAAAAGATGACTGGTCTGGAAACGGCTCATACCAGCTTGTTTTAGAGAGACAGGATGGGACCAGAAGAAACCTATTTTAGGTTGCCTCGCTTTTGTCTTTTGTGCTAAATGAGTAAAGTTCTGGTCTGAGTGTCATTCAACCTCACAACAAAGGCTGTGTTAGACAATGACACCGATGTTTACACACCTCGTGGACTGTTAATGCTGCGTCATTACGAGTCCCCAAAGGATCTAGTGTGTGCCAGTGTGCTCACGTATGGATTTCACTCTGTAGTTTTCATGTTTATGTAGTGTGTGATTTGTCGTTTGCTTATCTATGTGCACCACATGCTCCGTCTCAGCGGGCTCCGTCCTGAGAGCGCGGTGAAGATTTCTAATCAATAATTCATGATTACTTCCTGCAGTATGCAAAGTCTTCAAGATGATATTCCTACAAAAAAATTGTGACTTCTATTTATTCTGCCGGCGGCACCTCAGTGGAAAACGTTTTCTCTCGGGACCAATCAGTGGAGGGAAAACTGATGCTTAAAACCTCTTCGGGGTTTCTCCTGAGGTCAATACTACCAGCATTTTCACTAGGATTTGATAGTTTGGAGCAGAGCAGATGCCATTAGGTGCAAATAATACATGACCTAAGATCGGTAGTCTAATGTTGTCTCAGTTTCTTTGTTGCTTCAATTATAATGCCTGAAAATTGAGCCATTCTCAGTTTAAAATTTGCCTCTAACATTTATCAAATTTCATTGTCTTTGTCGTCCTGCCACCAGGTGGATTCGTGAACATACACACGTTTAACATTGACTTTGTATTTCATAACAACCTGCACCAGATTTTTCTAGAAGCGGTACGAGAATAAACAGAGGAGCTTAATGAAGATTTGTCAGCATATATGATGCTGAGGCGAGCTGATTCAAAAGATGCGAGACCAACTGTGGCTCACAAGGAAGTTTAACTGCATCTTGCAGTTAAACTGAAAACACAAACATCAGTACATCGAACAACTACCACACAAGACACACCTGCTTTGGAGATGGTCTGTAAGGAAGGAGGGGAGACCGGGACACAAAAGGCAGTGCTAATGATGTTCTGCTGATGTTATGTGTTGTATAAAAGTTGTAATGTCGGCATAATATCTCATGACTCGTCAGTTAGTAGTAGAGCAGCGAAGAAGAACTGTTTGCAGGTAGTTTGTCACATGACAATAGCAAACAACGACAGTGCGGTGCTGGTGGAGAGTGTAACGGTAGTCAGAGCGAGGAAAATGTCCGCCATTTGGCAATATTTCACAGTGGAAAAAATCCAACAAGTGAAACTGAATAATAAAAGAAAGTTCTATGGCATGCATCCATCTATGGTCACTTTCTCTATAGGGCTCAGTCATCTCAGACTAGTTTGTATCAGCAGCCTCTAAAGCGTGATCGGCTGAAGTTCCAGCAGTAGTAATGAAACGGGAACATCTCTGCAGCTCACTACTTCACTCTAACACAGCACATTTTTTTGCACCCTATGAAATCTTAATAACTATCTCCGGAGGAAGTGATGGGGCTTAGATCTGTATCTCCGAGGAGGTTTGAACCAGGACACCTTGCTATAGTTGTCTGCTGCAGGAACATGACAGGAGGCATAGAGGGCCTGAACGATATATGATATACTTGCAGTATTTTTGCCTTATATTGGATGGTGTGGTCATTGGTGCGGTCAATTGATTATTATCCTCACTGACTAAACTATACTTACAGTAGGTGCAGGTTACTGGGAGGCCTGTTACTGTTGTCCACTGATTAAGATGCATTTTTGTGTTCATTTTCAGTGAGTTTGTTTTTCATTTTGTTACTAAAGATAGGGTCGACGATGTTGGAAAGCTAGCCTAATTTGAAAGTAGCTTCGCCTCAGGAGCTCAGTCTAAACCCGCCCCCTCCCCTCATGGCTCCTTCCAAGGCAACGCCCCCCCACACACATGCACGAGCACCGCCGCATCGTAACTACTTCACAGACACAGAGTGGAGAGAGGACCTCAACTCAACAACGCTACCTCATGACAAGTAACCGCGGCAGTGCTACTTTTGGCTGAGTTTTCTCTTCCATTCTCCAGTAAACTTGCGGCGGCGACGCGCTTTGAGTTCAGACTGGTGCACGCCAAGGGTAGAGTACGAGCAGGGAGGCATCTGATTGGTTCTTTCCAAGCGGACCTCGAGGCAGTGATTGGTAGACGTTTTTACAGGATTACAGCAGCTACAGATGACGGCTCTTTTCCGGTCCTTTTTCAGAGCTCGTAAGTAATGGATCGCTGTCGGGGTGTAAAGACCATTTCAACCAATATAACAAATAGTGTATACTGGAGAACATCGTCAACCCTGCCTTTAATCTTAATGACAGTATAATGTTTTATGAATAACTTCTAAAACTATTGTGTTAGAAGAAGAAAAAAACTCTTTTACTTCCCCGCCTGCTTTGGGGCCTGCCACAGTCGGCATTACTAAACACGCAGAGCCCTGTTGCTGCAGCACAACCTTGAAATCTCCATCCAAGGACAGAAGTGCACTGCAGCAGCAGGTAGCTATCGATGGGATGCACGGAGGGAGCAGCAGTGCAGCGAGTGTCGGAGATGTACCTGAATCTATCAGTCATTCGGTAACTGAAACTAGAGATGGCTCGATACCACTTTTTCACGTCCGATGCTGCAACCTTGAGTATCTGCCGATACCGATACGATACCGTCTCTTTCCCTCTCTTAAACAACTAAGTTTAATAAATATAATAACTTTAGTTACTTTGCAGATTCAGGTTTATTTATACAAAATATAATGAACTAATAAATGATGATGTATTATTATAGATTTAACTACCCAGTAGTATATAAAGTCATTAAAATGTCCTCCACATTTACCAGCTGCAACATTAAAGTGATGAATGCATCAATACTTAAAAATCGCAACACATATCGAATCGGCACCCAAGTATCGTTTCGTCCCGGCCCCAGTGATGATAAGAGAGGAAAAAGTGAGGAAGTGGGTGGAAAATATGTGAGGAAAACAAGTACTGAATACCAATTAAACCCCATAAGGAGAAAGTGAAATGAAATCGAATAAAAATTCTTGACTGGAAAAGCTGTAATGGGACGGGCAGACAGTTTGGTACCAGATGGCTGTTATGGTAATGTGCAGGCTTTTAGTCCTTGAGATGGCAAGATCCCACCTTCTGCTCTCTGAGCCATTGTAAATACCCAGCCTCTTCTGGTGTGCGGTCTCAGGCAGAGCAGCAAAACTATTTCATCCTGTTACAATGCCCTCAAGTTGGCAGCACTATAGCGCAGTAGTCCCAAAGCTGCACTTTCCGTCCGAGTGCTGCCTTCATCGGATAGCTGTGATTTGGGTTTAATAAATTCTACTTGGCTGCTTGCTGGTCCATGACCCCTCTCTCACAGTTGAATAATCATCATCATTTTGTTGCCTATTTTATACTGTAAGTTGCAACAGTCATGGACAGATAGTTTGTTGCATGAATGCTTTTTTTTTATAGGATATAAGAAATATTAGATAAAAAAAAAAACATTGAGTCTAATGCTTTATGAAGTGAACAAGGAGACTCCTGGGGTTTTATTGCTTTTATATCGTTACCTTTTATTGTGCTGATAGTCTTTGATTTTGTTTTGAGAGACACCACCTGCTCAGCTGGTCAGAATGAAACAGCAACCAGAGTCAGTCAGTCATTTAGGGAAGCTTGCATGAGTATTTGGGCTGTCAAAGTTAATTTGATAATAAGGCGTTATCGTTTTAACGCCACTAATTTCTTTAATGCATTAACGCAACTTGCGATTTTTAGATTGTAGCGGGCTCAGTTTTAAAGCTAGAGTGAAGATGCTGGCATCATATGAAACTAGAAAAACCTAAAGAATCCATTGATACCAACCATGTCATACTAGCTTGTGGCAAAAAGATCCTAAATAACACTCCAAACTTAAGCTAAATTTTGGCGAGGAAAAACTGTCATGGCCATTTTCAAAGGGGTCCCTTGACCTCTGACCTCAAGATATGTGAATGAAAGTCGGTTCTCTGGGTACCCACGAGTCTCCCCTTTACAGACATGCCCACTTTATGATAATCACATGCAGTTTGGGGGCAAGTCATAGTCAAGTCAGCACACTGACACACTGACAGCTGTTGTTGCCTGTTGGGCTGCAGTTTGCCATGTTATGATTTGAGCATATTCTTTATGCTAGATGCAGTACCTGTGAGGGTTTCTGGACAATACGTGTCATTGTTTTGTGTTGTTAATTGCTTTCCAATAATAAATATATACATATATTTTCGTAAAGCAAGCATATTTACCCACTCCCATGTTGATAAGAGTATTAAATACTTCAATCTGCACACTATTCTCTTTCAAATAATCATATTGATCTTTGGTATGCTCGTGTTAACCTTCCACGTTTCACATGGGCTATGGCTTTTGAAGCTCACCTAGTGAGCTGAAAGTCACCCATAGATATTTAAAAATGTACATTCTGCTCCGTTTTCCGCATTAACACCCTCAGATGAGTTTATGATTGTCGTCATGCATCCTTCAGCGCTGTTTGTTTGCTCAGGAGCCGTCATGCAGGTGCTCGAGGTAGGCTGGCAGGCGTTGGTGTAATCTGGGACATGAGGCCGCTGCCAAGGCCCACCCAACAGAGCCTTGGAGTACAAAGCCTTAGTTATGGGTTTGAGCAGGTGCCAGGCAGGCGCAGGAACACACACAAAACACACACACACAAATAGGTTTTGTCATCAGACATTGAGGTTTTGTATGCGTTGCCGCAATACGATAACATTTCCTGTCCATGACAGAGTTAGCATGCAGCTTTAGCCGTGATGTCTAGCTCTAGCGCTTTTCTGGTAATATGTGAAACCCAAAGTGTTTACATACTTTACTGGAACGTGTAGTGTTTACCACTTTTGATTTAACATGTGAGGGTTCAAGTTGTATCCACGTGGACCCTCCGCCGTTTTGTACTTCCTTGTTGCGGCCGGCTGTGGTTTGTTTTGGTTGACGAATACCGAACGGATATGACGCCACGTTACTCAAGACTACAACAATAATACGATACGATAATACGATAATACTTTATTGTCAGACAGGTCTGAAATTTGTTTTGCATAACAGCAGCTCCATTTGCAACATCACAAAAAGGACAAAGACAAGAAACAAGGATACAAACATTTAAACATTACAATCACAGAAGACGATATTCAGGGCCCTTCAACGCACATTTGATCTGGGATTAGGCTCCATATTTAGTTTAAGGATTGACTGGTGTACAAAAGAGTGCTTCAGTCTAACCTTATTAAATCGTGGAACCCTGTATCTCCGATTTGATGGTAACAATTGATATTCACTGTTCAAAACAAGGTTGGGGTCAGAGACGATGGTGTTAGCCAGCCTTAAGATGTTATTATGATAGGCTGATTCATAGAATTTCTCAAGGGGTTGACCTACAATCTTTGAGCAGATTTTCATTTGGTGGAGCAGTTTTGACTTTAAAGTAGTGGACAAATTCTTGTACC
>CAKAKR010055206.1:0-10685 GCA_916700685.1 Adelosebastes latens
ACGGAGGAGAGGAAGAAGAGGGGGGGGTGGGGTGGGGGGTAGCACTGCTTGGCTCTGAGGCTCTGTGTTAGGGAAGGGGGGGTTGTGGGGGGTCACAGGGTGAGCGGGGGGGTCTCTGTGAGTCGAGCCGAGCGTCGCCTCGGGTGCGCTATTTCTGAGCGAAAGGTTTCCAGGAGCTGAAAATCAATGTTAATCTGAGGCCACCTGGGCGTGTAAACAGAACCATAATGGAACTATATACACCCACACACACACATGTGATACACACCTACAGAAAGCAGAAACACACAATACACCTCCACACACACATACTGTCCAGGGATCATATGTACTGTAGGAGAGTATTTTGTTTTCTGTTCACACTGCTGCAGGCGATCAGAAAAAGAGAGAATGACAGGATGAGCTATATGGAGGGAGAGGAAAGTGAGATTAAAAGATCTAAAAAACAGACAGTAAGAGGAGAATATAAAAGGGAAAAGAGAGACAAAAAGTAAAGTCAATAAGACAAAGAGGGAATGAGGGAATATCTTTCGGAAGAGAGTGCTCACGGTGGAACAACCTTACTAACACACTTTATGTTGGGATTTATGAAAGTTTATAGATGACAAAAGAACTGAGTGAGTATACAACTTCTTCTGTTCCGTTTGCAAGTCAGCATTTGAGAGCAGGTACAAAAAAAATAAATTAGAGTAAATTATCACATGCACATACGTACCACACACACACACGCACGCACTGTGTAGCAGCCTTAGGCTAACATATTTAGTCTCCGTGAATAAAATATTAAACAAAGTGCAGCCGCTCAGCGGAGAGAATAAACAGAGAGTCACTGGAATCTGACAAAACAATCAACAAACTGGAGCTTCAGGAGCGGCTACAGAGTGGAACCAGACGCTGCACTTTTTTCAAAATATTGGTTTTCTCATCATGTTTGATAAAACACACTTATTTTCTTGTATTCGCTTCAGCAGAGGATTGAGACCGGGCTGTTAGTGTTTCATGGAATGAACACTAAATGCAAAATAACAAAAAAGCTCCAGCCCAAGGCCGGGGACATGTTTTCCTTGCTGTCAATCCATTAAAAATATTTAATAGCAATTAATCATAGTTGATCGAGATTAATCACAAACTAATCGCACATTTTTTATCTGTTCAAAATGTACCTTAAAGGGAGATTTGTCAAGTATTTATTACTCTTATCAACATGGGAGTGCGCAAATATGCTGCTTTATGCAAATATATGTATATATTTATTATTGGAAATCAATTACCAACACAAAGCAATGACAAATATTGTCCAGAAACCCTCACAGGTACTGCATTTAGCATAATAAATATGCTCAAATCATAACATGGCAAACTCAAACCCAACAGGCAACAACAGCTGTCAGTGTGTCAGTGAAGTAGAGGTATAAAGTATCAGAAAATGGAAATACTCAAGTAAAGTACAAGTAGCTCAAATTGTACTTAAGTACAGTACTTGACTAAATGTACTTAGTTATATTACATCACTGGTAGCGACCTGTCAATCACAAGGTAGCCCCACCCTAAAGCATATCCTGCTTTATGGTCTATTTGACTCTAAACGGGACCATAATTTACTAAATGAACATCATGCTGTATTGAAGAAGACTTGAAACTAGCGATTGAGACCATAAACTCATGTTTACAATGTTTACTGAGGTAATAAATCAAGTGAAAAGTCGGGTCATTTTCTCATAAACTTCTATACAATCAGACTTTTTTTTGCAACCAGAGGAGTCGCCCCCTGCTGGCTGTTAGAAAGAATGCAGGTTTAAGGCACTTCCGCATTGGCTTCACTTTTCAGAATCGGAGTTTGCCGCCTGGTCACATAAATTCAAGTCACGTTGTGTCTTGTAATGTCATGTGACTTCTGTTCACGTCACGTTATATCACGATACATCACGGTACCTTATGTAACATCACAAAATAATCTGGGCGTTTCTTGACCTTTGATTATTGAACAACAATAAAGCTGTACTCACTGGATTGTGACATCATGGAGGTGTACACCTTGGGGTCGATGGTCCCCATGGGCGGTGGCAGCAGCGGGTTGGTGAAGCTTCGTAGCGGGTGGGTGGGCCGAACGCAGGCTGTTGGGATGGTCCGACCACTCCCAGCCTGGGCCTCCTCAGCGGTGGCGGTGGGGGCCCCTGGGATCTGGCCAACACCAGGAACGTGTTCCCCCGACGGTGCGGAGGAGCCGGGGAGGAGAGGAGCGGTTTGCTGGGGCGGAGGCTGCTGCTGGAGGAGAGGATTGGTGGAGGAGTCTGAAGGCATCGCTGAGGAAGAGAGAGGAGGAGATGAAGGGAGTTAGGACAGGGGGTAAGAGAGTGAAAAGAATTGTTGTGAGGATGAAAAGAGGAGAGAGATGTTAGGGATGGATTTGGGGATGAGTGGAAGGAAAGAATGGGGACGGAGAGAGGGAAGGACAAAACAAGGGTGAACACTCATTTGGAGAAAAGAGAGAAAAACACTGAACAGCTTCTGCTTAGATGTAAGCAGTAATATGTCACTATTGTGTAAATTACTGTTGCTGCAGGAAGGCTGTGGGACTGAGAGTGTTATTCTGTCAGGAATGTAAATGTACTAGGACTGTCAAAGTAGGCAAATACGTTTTAACGGCACTAATTTCTGTAACGCATTTACGCAACTTGTGATTTTAGTTTGTAGCGAGCTCCGTTTTAAAACTAGAGTGAAGAAACTGGTATCATATGAAACTAGAAAACCTAAAGAATCCATTAGTACCAATGTACCACTAGCTTGTCGGGAAGGAGGCTAAATAACGCTCCAAACTTACACTGAATTTTGGAGAGGAAAAACTGTCATGGCCACGTCTTGCGGCAAGTCATAGTCAAGTCAGCACACTGACAGCTGTTGTTGCCTGTTGGGCTTGAGTTTGCCATGTTATGATTTGAGTATATTTTTTTATGCTAAATGCAATACCTGTGAGGGTTTCTGGACAATACTTGTCATTGTTTTGTGTTGTTAATTGATTTCCAATAATATATATATATATAAATATATAAATATATTTATATATATATATATACATACATTTGCAAAAAGCAAGCATATTTTCCCCCTCCCATGTTGATAAGAGTAATAAATACTTGACAAATTAATCGCAATTAAATATTTTAATTGATTGACAGCTCTAAAATGTACACTAAGTCTGCATGAACCTTCTTCTGTATGTTTCATGACCTTCAACATGTCCACGTAGATAGGCGATACATATATACAGTATATGCAACGGACATGTCTGTGTACAGTTTTAGTTTTTTTGTTGTGTTTTTCTTCTATGAGAGCAAAAAAATATATATATATTTTTTGTCATTTACATACTGAAAGGCTCACAGATCTTTAAAACTGTATAGTTCAATTAATTAGTTCAAAACATCGATCTTTTCCTGATGCGCAAAAAAACCCTGCCAGGTTTGCAGTTTTCTTCTTTTACTTTGTTGAGTGTGAAGTTTCTCACTGGCGTTTTTTATGTTTTCTCACTGTGAAAAATCACCTTTATCGTCAGAGAAACGTTGGAAAGAAAGGAGGAGCTTCCTTCTGATGAAAAGAGAAACCGTGTGCAGAGACATGCCTCAGATGTGACATGAGGGATGAAACTCCCCATGTAGCTACAGCCAGTCCGATCAGAGCGAACATGGGAGAGTGAAGACAGCCAGTAATTACATGTAGAGCCGCTGTGTGTTCATCAACCAGCCAATACAAGAGGAAGAAACGAGAGGAAAAGCTGAGCGAGAGAGAGAGAGCGTGAAAGCCACTCCCCATGGGAGGAAGAAGAGAAACTGAAGAGGAATAAAAGTCTCAGAGAGCCCTGAGAAAAAGAAAGAGGAACAATAACTCAGACCTGGTAAGTTTGGCAGCGAAGTGACAAGCCTTAGAGGAGTTTTTAATTGTTGTGTTTTTCCACAGAAGAATGCTCTTTTTTTGTTATCTCAACTCATCAGGAAAGTGTGAACAAAAAATCATTAAGCACGGTGGCCCTGAGAGCTCAACACGCTGCAAATTAAAGGGAAAATTTGCAGATTTTCAAGCTTATGTCTTTGTATCTGAGTTAGGGATATAGTGCAAAAAACAAGTGGTGTTCATTTGTGAAGATTATCTTAATGAACAAAATGTGCAAGTATCATAAACGTTGCCACAGAGTTTATTTTCTGCAATAATCCAGAACCCAATTTACCCCATTGGCTTTTTGTCGAGGGAACCCAGGGCGATGCTAACTTCCTGGTAAGCATACAGAAATATAAGTCATCTCTGGAGCACCGCTCAACAGCGAAAATGACACCCCAAAATGTGAGTGCAGAGGATATTATGGACGAGGATTTTTCACAGTGTACATCAGTGTTTTGGCTGACTCAGATATTCAGCCAGGGAGAGAGGCCGCTCCAGGCTGCAGCTGCAGCGAGGAGGATATGGCCGGCGGGTACCCTCCAGAACCTGAGCTGCTGAGAGCACACACCGACTGGTGGTGCTTTTTGCTCAAATTGCCCTCCGTTGCCAGCAGAAACATAATCATTCTGCTGTAATGAATGTCAGAGTTTTTGTTGGATGCTGTTGCCGACGACAACGCTGAGAGCGTGTCATGTCTGCGTTACTATGCATGAAAGTTTTCCTCCTCACTGGGACAGAGGTTTGCAGAAGACCTTCTCCAGGATCCCGAAGATAAACTGGAAAAGACGAGGGAGGGCGACTTTCGGGCGATTTTTGTCATTGTAATTTACTAATTTTTGGTGACTCACAGTGGCTGAATGTAAAACATAAAAAGTGTGTTTAGACATCGAACACAGCAACACAACATCTGACATATTCTAATGTATGTGCAGAGAGAAAACAAATCCACTGGTTAGAGATATTGAAGTAGAGAGGAGCAGTGATTTATTTGATTATCTTTTTATTTGCTTTGTCTGCAGAGGAAGGCGAGCTCCTAACAACAGACTGGTTTTATAACAGAGTGAAGGTTTTTTTTTTTCTCTTCTGTAAAGTCACACAGTGTACTTTTCACTCTAAGTGTTTCTCAGCATAGGAACACAGGAGACTCCTGGACAGACAGATACACATCGCATCACTGCATCAGCAGTAAATCATCAAGCAAATCTTTTCTGACTGAGCTCCGATACCGGATCGGATATTGGGACGATACTGATTCAAATAGCAGGATCAGTTGTCGGTGACAATGGGGCCGATCTATTGAATTCAGTTTTATGTTTAAATACTATATACATTATATACTGTAATTCTAATTCCTGTTTAAGTATTGACCAATTTGTTGCTGCATTAAAAAGGTTTACACTTGAATTGTAATTCCTGTTCATTTTGAAGATTTTTCACAAAGTTGTTGGTGTACGATTTATCATTTTAATAATAAAGAACAATGAAATAGATTTATATATCTATGTATTTATTGGTGACATTTTGTTATACAAAGTTAGGAAAGCAATGTTGAAGTCAAGCCTGATGTTGCCTTACATATAAACCAGCCCTCGTCACATGTCATGTTGCTTTTTCATACGTCAGCGGACTAATTTGCCTAATCTTTGCAGGTCTTTAGGCCGCGGTGGAAACGCAGACAACGGTGGGCTGAAGGAACCTTTTAGTTCCTTAAAAAGTAGTTCCAGGGACTAAAAGTCTTCTTGAACATCTTCTTCTTGTCAATCTTGAACCTTTCACTTTACAATCGGTGAAGCTCAGCGTCTCATTGTTTGTATGCCTTTAAACTTTATGTCATGTCCCTCATTAACTGCCTCTCTATCACTTGCTCGTTATATCTGCCTCTCCGTCACCGCTGCCCCACACTACCACCATCACCACCACCACCACCACCCTCCTCCCATCAGCTCATTGTAAGTGTGCATCCTGCCATCAGCTCTCCCGCTGTGTCGGCTAATTCAATGACACCGAAGCTTCCCCTCGTCTCTCTCTGCTGTTGTTAAATCACTGATACAAGCCGACTAGGAATTAGCCAATTACTGAATTACTGAATTACTGCTCCCCACCATGTCGTTTAGCATTTAGCTCTGCAGCAAAATGGGCTTAAATACGACAGGGAGGGGGAGGTGGAGGAGGGGAGCAGCAGCGGAGAGAGAGCTGGAAAGATTAAGATGTTGCGGTGTAAGCCCTGTTGTATTTATTAAAGGTTAGGGTTGTTTTATTAGTACAACGTGTGATGTTATTAACAGTTGCAGTGGTCATAGCATTATGATAGTGATACATTAATACAGACCATTGGCTGTAAGTCCAGCTCCTTAGTTACTGTTGCTACACCTGTCAAGCTTTCTGTTCTTAAACAACACATAATGCAGTTTCAACCAGTCTTGCCATATTGGGCTTGTTTCTGCCCAATTGGGCTACTTATTAATAAGTTAATAAGATATGCAGTATACAGTGGTTGACATCTGTGGTGTAGTGGTTAGTCAGGATGCTCTGATATGTTGAAGAGTGGTGAGAACTACAGATGTTAAAGTAATAGAAGAACCAGGTGTGTATCTCTGTCTCTACAGTTGTATTCTTAGAAGTATTAGTAGTAGTAGTATTGCAGTACCTGGTGTGTATCCTCTGTCCACGGTCAGGCTTGGGAAGGGCATCGGTCTCAGGCTGAACTTGTTGTGAGTGAAGCCGCAGGAAGGTGAAGGCAGGATACCAGGATACTGAGAGGAGTCCAGAGCAGGCACCGGGATGGCACTGACCACCGCTGAAACACAGGGACAAAAACAGCCAGTAAACCAGGCTGCAGCGGCACAGGCACTGCTGAAACACAGGGACAAAACAGCCAGTAAACCAGGCTGCGGCAGTACAGACACCGCTGAAACAAAGGGACAAAAACAGCCAGTAAACCAGGCTGCGACAGCACACAGCAGATATATTTCAGTAAAATAAATACCTGACAAAAAAAAGGCACATGATACAAAATGAATGAATGACTATCCATTGTCCTTGTTAAATAAACAAATAAATAAATCAGTCCTATTCATTGATTAGCAACATTACCCACATTGACAGAGAATTACTGGGAGGGACACCTCGGTATAAGCGGTACAGAAAAAAAAAAATCAATAATCTCACAGCATAAATAGTAATATCAGCCAACTCTAAGAGTCAGTCAGACAGACAGTAAACCAGTGAATACAGCAGAGTATGCAGTCAGCCAGAGCAGAGAGGAGGAAAAACACACAGGAGAGCAGCCAGACCAGACAGAGTTCATATTGTGACCTTGAGAGGAAACTGCAGGGAGTCAAACTGATTACACTGCCTCAGGTACACAACACACACACACACACACACACACACACACACACACACACACACACACACACACACACACACACACAGGCCTCTTATCCTCTAAACAGGCTTGAAGAGACAGTGTGTATATGTTTGTGTGTGCATCTCTCTCATGCATCCCATGTTTGAGTCTCTCTCTCGCTGTGCCTTTTCAAACACACATCCAGTCATGCTAGAGATGCGTTTTACAAAGTCAATGTATGTTTACCAGCCGCGACAGCATGTGGGTGGTATGTTTTTTTGACCTTGTGAGTCTGTGTGTGTGTGTGTGTGTGTCATCACGGCAGAATGTGGTCCTGGAGACGCCTACTGTAGCGGCAACTACCACAAAGGACGTTTGGAGTACTTTGCCAGGTGTTTATATGTCTGTCTGTGTCATTTTGTCACCGTGATAGTGTCGCAGCCGAGCAAGAAGCAGTCATGAATCTTTACAGGTGTGTAGTTGAGATCAAAATGAAGGTTGAGTATGAAGATGGGTGTGGTCCGAGCAAGGGCACCGGAAGTAGGGGGGTAGGAATTGGGGAAGGGGCCATTGGCTTCCATACTTTAGCCCCCGGCCCGATTTGGCGTCATGGCTGCTGTGATCCTATCGCAAGAGCAGTGTGCAGTGATTTATGTTTATATTAGGGCTGTCTATCTTATATCTTATCTTATAAACTTATTTAATCGGGATTAATCAAATTAATCACACATTTTTTTTCTGTTCAAAATGTACCTTATTGCTTAAATATGGTTATAATTATCAAAATGACAGTGGGCAAATATGCTTGCTTTATGCAAATGTATGTATATATTTATTATTGGAAATCAATTAACAACACAAAACAATGACAAATATTGGTCAAATGTTAGTGTAAATGTTAGTCCACTACGACCTAAATATCGCAAGTTGCGTTAATGAGTTAAAGAAATTAGTGGCGTTAAAACAAATTTGCGTGAACAGCCGTAATTTATATCTGGCTGCCTGCTTAGTTGTAATCAACCCGTTCTCACTACCAACTCATCAAACACCGATGCTTGGTCAGTGCCCCTCGGCATCTGATACTGACACACGAGGTGCCCTTTAGCATCCGTATGAGACGTACCGGGCTTTCAACTTGTGTCCCGAGTGAAACCAAGTCAGCGTTGACTTATTTTGTACCCTGCACATTATGAAATGTCACGAGTTATCAACAAAAACATACTTAAAACATTCTCTCCTCAGTTTCTGTTACAACGCTGCCTCAATTTTTGCAATACTCTTTACGTATCACACGTCACTAAAGCTTTTACAATTGAATTCGAAGCGACTGACAGAAAAGACGGAGGGGGGAGGTAGTTTTCCTCTGCCTCCTGCTTCCTCTTGTTTTGAACCACTTTGTCTGATTTACTAAACCCTGATCAATACCAGTATTGATTGTAAACTATTGATAATCTGGAAGCAGCAAGGCTGTGATCAGCAGCTTTAGGTGTGTGTGTGAACTGTATTTGTGCTGTGATCATTGAAAGAGAAGCAGGGTTTGATTACAGCAGCGGGACGACCAGAGATGAGCAAGTCTGATCAATACCGTTATTGACTAAGAATATTGATGAGTTTGGTGCAGTGAGCTACAGGTTAATGGAAGTGTGTGTCTGAGAGAGAGAGAGAGAGAGTGTGGGGGGTCAGAAAAAAGTCAGAAACGCTTTTAAAACACACAGGTAGACTGTGATAAAAACTGAAACAAAGTGATAGAACCAGAGACAGAGAGAGAAGGAAACCAGACAGCAGACACAAAGTGATAAAAACAGAAGGTAGATAAATAGATCAGTGGGTCTGTGGTCTGCTGAGTAGAGATGTGGCAGCAGAGGGAAGAAAGTGAAGAAGCCTCAAGCTGCTTCAGTAACGGAAAGAAGAGAGCGAAAGAGACAGAAGCAAAGATAGAAACAGTGCCGACCCTTCAGGCGTTTTAAAATTATCACACGATCAACATCGTTGGTTCATTATCTGCAAGAGGTTGCAGTTTGGTTCAATTCTTGTAATATTACACCAACAATACAAATCCAACTCAGAAGAATGCTCATCCATTTCACTCATCCGGATCTTGTATTTCACATAAACCTGTGATTGGGCGTAAATGAAGCATACTAGCACAAAAAACATAAAAGAAATGCTGTTAGCTATTGATACTACTTGATTTAACCCCTTACCATTCTGCCCTATTTTTTAGAGGGGTATGGATGGAGGATAGGGGATGTTTAGGGGTAGAGAAATAGTCAACAGTAGATGTCACATAGAAGTGGTGTACACCTTCTGAAAGCTGGGAACCTGAAGATTAATTTGAGATGCTGCTCAGCACCGTGTGTCATTATTCTAGTCATTAATAAGAAATACAAATGAATTCATAAATGAATTAATCAATTAAAATAAATTGTGAAAGTGTATAAGAGCGTAGAACATTATGATATAAGTTTGCGATGTCCATTCCCATGCTCACTTACTGTATGTCTCATAAATTGTTTCAATTTTTGGGTTGATACCATTTGTTACACAGATTTGGTGTTAAATTTAACCTTTTTTACCACTCAAGAATTGATATAAAATGATCAATAATCCCTCCAAAATACCACATTAAGACACCAAGACCTTGAGGAACATCATAGAAAAAGCCATGCTGTGATTTGGTTTAAATTCTTTTTGACATTTGGAGATTTCTGCAAGAATTGCATTTGTTGGTGATTAGATGGTGAGCACTTCTGTTCTGGAAACCGCTCAAAAACCCTCTTATTGTCAATCTACCTAGGAAGGCCATCCATCCTCATTTGTACATTAGCGTTCTATAGTGATAATGTCATCTATGAAAGGATATCTGAAACAGGGCCCTACGGGTATTTCTAAATCCAGTTTTTAATTAGGTCGTTGCAATCATTTAAAGGCAGTACTGCTGATTTGTTCAAATTAATCTAATAACTAGAAATTAAAACATCACTGTGAATTTTTGAAACAAAGGTCGTCAACATTAATTTTCATTTCATGAAGATTTTGATACCTTTATTGCATTTGGTGAGATTTATTTTCCTTTAAGTTATTTTTGAATCTGTTTTTCTCTGCAAAAACACTAGACGAACAGCCAATACATCATAGGCTGGGCCGTAGCCTACTCCGTCACTACTGTTGTGGCCGTAAAACGGTGGACACACATTGTTTTGAGCGTCACAACCCCCACAAACTGACTCAATCCACTATCACAATTTTATCAATTGGGTCCAATTTCAAGTCTAGAAGAGCCACACAGTTGAATTACTTTATCATCATTCAAGTTAGCATAAAGTCGTTGTGTTGTGCATGCTCAAAAGTAGCATGTAGCAATAATAACAAGTGTCGTATCTACTAAAACATGTATGTTGTC
>CAKAKR010055208.1:0-16473 GCA_916700685.1 Adelosebastes latens
GAGTTAGTTTAGCTCTGAGAATATCTAGTGAATGTTCAGTGGACGTTTGTGCAGAAATAACTGCTGCAGCTCCTCCAGACCAACAGAGGTTTCCCGTGTCTTGTGAAGTGACGGGGCTCCGCAGAGAGAAACGTTATCGTCTCCGACCAAAACTCCGGTGTCTCCCCTGTTCCCTCCGGCCGCGGTCGGGAGGCTGAGGCAGGAAAAGCCAACACTAGGATCAGCATTGATTCATGGAGAGACCTTCGTCTGGTCAGCTAACATTACTGCCAAGCAGCTGAAATATAGAGTGATATTGTGCTTTTAGCTGACGTGTGTCGCCTCACTGTTTTGAGCGATGCTCGTTCATGTCTATGTAGAGCGAGCACAAGCGTGAGCGTGAGCAACAGGACGCTGACTTTAGTTGACTTAACGGCCACAGGTGTCGCTGTTAACAAGCAATTTCTGATTCTTACAAACAGTCCCTTTAAAAGGGGTGAAAACACCTACTGTATACTATACATAGAGTATATACCACATCTATAATGAAATCTTCAGAGAAATGATCATGTTTGTATCTTGTAATCTCACATTGTCTCTGCTAGGGAAGCAACTACATATTAGTTTTACTGATTAATTCAGTGGTTCTCAAACTGTGGGGGCGCAGATGTATGACAAGTGGGGTGCGTGTGACCGGTGGAAAATGTGATGCGCAATTAATGTTTTGATGTCGGAATCATTTTCATGGCAGAACAGTAAACAAATTGTCTCTTTATAGGCTACATCCATGGTGACAATGCGTGTTCAGTCAGACAGGTATAGGAGGTTGGAGACAAACAAGACAACGTGCTCATCTGATGGTCAATCAAAATGGTTAATCAAAAGAAAATATGACGAAGTAGGGCTGCATCGAATAGTTTGAAGCTTCATTCATAACGTTGACATTCTAATTATTAATAAACTTACAGAAACATTAGCCTACCTTCCACCTTCTCTTACCCCCTCTCTCTCTCAAACACACACAGAGCGAGTGACGCGGCGCTCCGTCCCTCTCTGTAATCACCTCAGTCCAAAAGTCAGAATTATTGAAAAAAAAGAGATTGTAATTATTTCCAAAATTCACTATATGGTTTTGTATAACAAAATATTCTGCTTCGGTCTATATTTGTCGTTGATTAGCCTCAAAAACAACAGTTTCACAGCGGTTAAAACTGTTTTCTGTCCCGAACACACCTGTAACGGGTCGGTCTAGCAACCAACTGCACCATAGACATTTATATAAACGAAAATAATAATGCAGGCAGCGGGAGATGAGAAGAGACCAGTGTGTATTTTATGTCTGAAAACGCTGCAGCTGACAGTAGGAGACCAAACAAATCAAAAAGACATTTAGAAACATTACATCCCAGTCAGGTCAATAAAGAAAAGTGGTTTGATAAAGTTTAACCCTCATCCTATCAACCTATTTAACATACTAGGACTACCAAATGAATGCGTGGAGGGGGGCGTGAAAATATTTCTTCCCCCAAAGGGGGGGATGACAGAAAAAGTTTGAGAACCACTGGATTAATCTCTCAATTATCTTTACAATTAATCAATTAAAAAAAAACTGGAAAATGATCCTCACAATTCCCCACAGTATCAGCTCTGTCCTCTCTCTTTTATTCTACCTCAGAAAAGGTCAACGCCACGTGGTAAATAATTAGCTGGTTATCAACATGTAACAGAAACACACACACACACACACACATACACATACAGCTCAGAGGGCACATTAGGCCAGATGAGGTCTGGCGCCATGACAACCAGCAGGTTTTTGTTTCCAAATACTTAATATGTAATGGCTTCCTTCGATTCAGGACTTCAAGGCCACTTTAATGTGACATGTAAGTGGAGTAAAAGGTGGAAGAAAAGCAGTCTCTCCACATAAGAAGCGTATTTACATCAGCAGTCTAATGATGGTGGATTAGGAAATGTAAACGGACTACTGCTTGAGTTCTCACCAGGAAACTGTGACCAAAAGCTCAAGATTTCATATCTAGTCCAGGTCCAGCATGGATCACAGTTTTGGTCTGACGCTAACAAGAAACAGAAACTGGTATAGCAGGAAAGCAACCGAAATAATGCTGCTGAATCTATTTGCAAATTACGCAACCAACACAAAATTAAATGGACTGTTTGTAAGAATCAGAAATGTCTTGTTAACAGCGACACCTGTGGCCGCTAAGTCAACGAAAGTCAGCGTCCTGTTGCTCGCGATCGCGCTCGCTCTACATAGACATGAACGAGCATCGCTCAAAACAGTGAGGCGACACACGTCAGTTAAAAGCACAATATCACTCTATATTTCAGCTGCTTGGCAGTAATGTTAGCTGACCAGACGAAGGTCTCTCCATGAATCAATGCTGATCCTAGTGTTGGCTTTTCCTGCCTCAGCCTCCCGACCGCGGCCGGAGGGAGTTTTGGTCGGAGACGATAACGTATCTCTCTGCGGAGCCCCGTCACTTCACAAGACAAGGGTCTTGTGTTGGTCTGGAGGAGCTGCAGCAGTTATTTCTGCACAAACATCCACTGTACATTCACTAGATATTCTCAGAGCTAAACTAACTCTTCTGCAGTGTGTAGTGTGCACGCATGCACGTGAGAGTGGAGCGAAAGAGCGAGAACGAGCGCGGTGTGTAAGTGAAGGCAGGCAGAGGAGCAGAGTACAGCAGAGACTCCGGTCCTGGAGACCAAAGCTACGGTCTCCCCCGCGTCCTCCGACCGCGGCCAACACTGTTTAACAGACGGGCTTCACTAGATACAACCAAGAGGTTTTGGTGCTTCATTGTAGTTTGTGTTGGAGTCTGAGTCTGAACAGCGTAGCCACACGCGAGCGCGCATGGGACACCGACCCGCAATGATTTATACAAGTTAGAAGTTACAAACAGTTTCCTTTAATGAATCATGATGGATAATACAGTAACTGTCATTTATTATGACAACATTTGCTGGTTAGAGCATCTCAAATGCTTGTTTCTTCATTATCCCATAGACTGTTGAATAAATAAAAAAGACCTGTGTTTATTTTACGGACAAAATGAACAAAACCTTCAGAAAAACTGGAAGATGTGCAGCTGTTGTTCATTTGGAGCTACAGTAATAAAGTTAGCACTGTGTCTTGGTTGTTTACTTGCTCCTGAACCTGTTTTTCTAAGCCATGCAAATGATTACACAAGGGAAGTTTTTTTTTAATGTAGAAAAAAAGTCACATTTGCAAATAAAATGTGTTTATGATCCTTTACCTGACAGCTACTCCTACATCTCTCAGTTCATCATTTCATCAGAAAATCTTCCATTCCGCAGTCTTTCCAACACAACTTCTCTTCAGTTATATTTTAGTTTACTGTTGCATTTAACTGCAGTGTCATGCAACATAATGTGATTAAAATAGATGTGAAAAGCTCTTTGAACGACAACCCTGACAGGAATCAAACTGTTCTTTATAGAAGCTTCTTTTCCTTGAAACAAACCTCTCAGATTTCAGTTTTATCTCTCTATCTCTCTCTCTTTGTCACAGACATAAACACACTTTACACCAAAACACAACCTGTCAGACGGCCAAACATTTCTCAGTACGGGCGCACGTATGCGCACACACACGTATGTGCGTGCGTGTGTGTGTGAGTGTGTATGTGTGTGTATTTTCCAGTGGGATTTAAGATGACCCCAGATAATGATCTGACCTACAAAGTTCAAAGGGCGATGGCCTCCAATTTGCCTCCGTTCATTTATTTCCTCACACACACCAATGACATAGTAGAGGAAAGAAAAACACCCAGAGGGATTTGAACTGACACACACAATGTAAAGAAAAAGCCAGCATTGTTGCTCAAAACAGTTTCTATAAATACTACCTGAATGCAAAACATCATGTGAAAATGATAGGCTATATAAACTCTAAAATCCTGAGCAGACAAAGAAGCGGTGCAGTTCAAAGTCATCACTGCTCTCTCTATTCAACAATTCTTTTTAAGTTGAGAAATCCTAACAAAAAAAAATGTTGAAAAATGTTCAGCGATCCTAAACGCTCCCCCCGGGAGTCTCCTCTTTCACATGACCCTGTCAACAGCAGCCCGCTTCATCAAAGGCAGCCCTGGACACACTGCTCACACACACACAGAAACACCCATTCACATACACACACTTCTCCTCAGGCCGTCACACACCCGGCCAGAGGATGGTGGTGGTGTGACTGGTAACCATAGCGACGGGACAGCAGCTAGCTGCCAGTGTGTTTTTCTACCTTTTACACACAAGTTCCTCTGGATTAAAAAGAGCAGGGCCTAGCAACGCACTGTAAACTGGTCCAGAGGTGGTAACGGTTCACCTTAAAGCAACTAAACCAAAACAGAGTGCAAGTACACTGAGAAATATCTGACTGAGAAAAAGCAAACAGCAGCACATCCAGACAGGAAAAACAGAACAACAGATGCTCAAGTTCAATTCCTGTCGACCATGTGAGTAAAGATGTGTCATGTAGGATGAGTCTCCTACATGAACTTGACTCAAGAAGAGGACGGAACTGCTCTTAAAGTTCTAGCCACTAAATAAAAGGATAAATGTAGACCATTAGGTTACACAGACAGTAGTTTCAGCAAAGAAGAACACAGTGAGAGGTAGAGGAGAAGAAACGGATGTATTTACCTTTGTTGGAGGAAGTCGGCAGAAACAGCAGCAGCAACATGGAAGAGAAAAAAGAAAAAGACAGTCTTATTAGATTGAAGAGTTTTTAAAGTTATACGGTCGGTCTCAAAATGAGATTTCAAAGTCCTGTTCTTACAAAGTTAAAGTAATTATTACAGTGGAGTAAAATTAACACTTTTATTTTATTTATGATAAAATAATCTCAACTCAAGTTCCTCTTACTAGCCGTTTTCTTTTTTTTATGACTTGCAATTTTTATTTTACAATATCCACATCAGTCATACAAAGGTGACAATATGATACATTCATTCTGTTATTAAGTTACAAAACAGCATGCTTTTTTCCCCCATCTATTTTATCCATTCACTACTTTGAAGACATTTAGCACACCTGTTGCTACCTTTATAATAGAACCCCAACACCCTTGAGGATCTTCTTAAAGGTCCCATATTGTAAAAAGTGAGATTTTCATGTTTTTTATATTATAAAGCAGGTTTAAGTGCTATATAAATACTGTTAAACTATCAAAACGCTCAATATACAGAGAAATACACACAGCTCGTATTAAGAAATTGTGCGTTTGAAACAAGCCGTTAGGATTTCTGTCCATTTGTGATGTCACAAATATACAATATTTAGACCATTACACGGTTTTAAATTTAAACATTCTAAATGTGTCTCAGTTTATTTCCTGTTGCAGTGTATGTTAATGACATCAGCTGACAGGAAGTAAATATGGACCCAAACTGTTGCCAGGCAACGCAATTCTGTTGCAATTCCGTTGAAATGCACTAAAACGGAGCGTTTCAGACAGAGGGTAAATACAGGTATATTCAGGCCGACAGTATGATGAAAATAAAGTTTTTTTTAACATTACAGCATGTAAACATGTTCTAGTAGAAACACAAAATACAAGTAAGAACCTGAAAATTAGTATGATATGGGACCTTTAAGTCTGTTTATTATCAGTTTAGAGATGCTGACAGCACTTGGCTCCATCAGATGGTGATACTCGTGGTCACAAAAAAAAATGCTATGGCTGTTTCACTTCCAGCATATTTCTGCTGCAGAAAGTCTGCAGTCTGTACTTTCTTTCTGTGGAAATCAGGAGAAATTGCAGCAGGAGGCCAGAGATATCAGTGTTCCACATCTTTTGATGTGCTTCATAGCAACACAAATTGCCTCTCTGGGGGAAGTCAAGTCTAAATCTAAGTATGGTCTCCTTTAATGTCTGGGAAGTCGCTCAATGTGAGAGAAGAAGAAAAAGATGAGCAACCGACACGTTGGATGGAAGTGTGGAGAGTGAGACGTGTCAGAGGGTTTGGAGGTGAAACAACTTTTGGGCCTCTGATGGCTGGGAGTGCACACGTGAAACAAAGGAGCATTCATCAGGGAAAAACACAGAGAAGTGGAAGCTGGTACGCTCTGTTCTAAGCACTGTCACCAGAGAGAGAGAGAGAGAGAGAGAGGGAGAGACACAAATTGACCTTTACTTAGGTGAGGATATTAAAATGTCCTACAGTGGCTTTCTTGCTCTACATATCACATCTTTTCAAAGAATGGAAAGGGGAAGGAAGGGAGGAAAAAGGGAAATGTGGGTCAGCTAGAGCAGAGATAAAGTGTGTACAGCACGAAGAGTCTGACCTCTGAAAATGGACAAAAAAAACACAAGAGCCAGGAGTGACGAAGCACAAAACATAATGTGGAGTTCAGCTAGTTAAATCAGCATATCTGCAAGCTTCCTTTTAAAAAAAAAATAATAATAATAATACAGCAATAAAGCTGGCAATATTTAACATAAGTACGGACAGCTGAGCAGTGTGAGGAGAAGAACATCTGGAATTCAAGGGATAAGGAATTTTAATGTGTTCAGTAAAGCAGAAATGATCTGTTTATCTGTATCTGTAGAACAGTGTGGTTGACTTGGGTCTATGACTGGAACAAGAATATGCCTCTTTGTACATTTCAGTAAGTATTTATTCGGTTTTGTAATGTTTGTGCCGAGGGAGTAGTAACTAGTAGCTAAATCTGTCATTGACCCCTTTTACACCTTGAATTAAAATGCGTATAAAGATTGTATCTAGATATGATTTAACCTGATTACATTTACATCTAGTATTAGTATGTGTCTTCAGTGTCCACACTGAGATCCAATTGAGATCCTATCGCTATGTCTGAGATAGGGCTGCCCCCTCTTAGTCGATAATCGGTCGTTTTGGTCTTAGTCTACTGGATTTCTTTAGTCGATCAGTCATTTTCTATGCTTTTTTTCATGCTGAATAACTCATTTCCAATAAACTTATGAGCACATCTCTGGTAAAGACAAGATTTAAAGCAGTGCTTTTGTGTGATTCTTTGTGGAGAAACTGATTAAGAGGAGAGGGTCAGAAATAAACATGTCCCCACACATCTGGCTGAAGCTTTGAATATATGCTGTTGATTACTAGTGATGCTCCGGAGCCCAAAAAATGGTACTCGGGACAGCCCTAGTGCGTATTTCCGTCCACAAAGTTGTTGTATGTGGATTGAAAATGCCATTGCATTTACACTTGTGTTTAATGTGGTCACAATCCACCCCTGACCCCGGACAGTGATTTAGCTGTGTTTTTGGTGCATTTTCACATGTACTTTCATGTGGTCAAGCGCTATCCGATTGCAATCCGATCACCCAAAACGCATTTTATTGCCAGGTGTGAAGGGGGTTACAAGGTCATCTCCTCTCTTTCTTTGACATTAATGTCTTTTTGTACATTTACTCAAGTAATGTACTTAAGTACAATTTTGAGGTACATTTACTTTACTTGAGTATTTCAATTTCATGCTACTTTATGCTTCTGCTCCACTACATTCCAGAGAGAAACATTGTACTTTTTGACTCCACTACATTTATCTGACAGCTGGAGTTACTAGTTGCTTTACAGATTCAAATTTTATAAATAAAACATTTGGTTATTTTATAAATGATTATACAGTGTTATGGATTAAACTATCCAACAGTATAAAACAGTTAAACTGTGCTCCACTTCCACCAGCTGTAACATTAAAATGCTGCTTACGTGTTAATAATATGATATTATATATATATATATATATATAAATAAACACATATATACTAGGGGTGTAACAATACGTTTTTACAACGATACGATTTCCATGGTTCTGATACGATTCAAGGACGATATCTGGCTCATCTAGAGCGATACGATACGATTCAATGATTTGAAATCGATACAGTAACTTTTTTTGCTAAAAATTCAGTCAGTGTGACTGTGAAATACATATCTGATACTGGACAGCTGATAGTGATCAAACAGCTGATAGTGATCAAACAGCTTGGGACAGAACCATTCCTCTACAAACGCTGTTTAAATAATCTGAGGATGGTAATCCAGTAGTCCACCTACAGGGTTCATTTGGGCTCTTTTCATACATGAAAACATACGGAAAAACATTTTAAAACAATGTTAGACTAACGTTAGTTTTTTACTTTACGCCCGTCGTGATAATTTGCCTCGCAGACCGTCTGCTCTCCGGCTGGATACGTGAGGCTGATGCTGCGTTCACATAGATATCATGACGGGGAAAGGAAAGTCATTTTCTCTGAATGAAAAACCGACAGCTCACGGGGAAAGCACCTGTAGGTGAAGCCGCCCTCATCAAGTGGACTGATAGCGCCTGAAACGCTCCTCTGCATCGCAGCGCCGACTGCTCACGCAGACCGGTGCCAATCTCCCTCAACGCCGTTACCGGGTGAGAGTGCGAGGATGCCAGTTCTCCGTTCGTCTGCATGCATGCCATGGATGCGTGCTCGCGCTGAAGAGGGCAGAGCTGGCAAGCTGCCGCATGTCTGGAGAGCGAACCGGAGTTTAACGGATGTAGTAAATGAATCGTTACACCCCTACTATATACTGTATTTAATATCAACTGTTACACCACCGAACAGGATGCTGGGTACAGGTCACTCTCCATTGCTCACTGCAATATTAACTGTTAGACCGCCGAATGGGATGCCGGGTACAGCTCACTCTCTGCTGCCCGCTGCAATATTGACCGTTACACTATCGAACAGGGTGCTGGGTAAAGCTCGCTCTCTGCTGCTCGCTGCAATATTAACTGTTACACCGCACGAACAGCATGCTGGGAACAGCTCACTCTCTGTTGTCACTTCCCACAACAGCTCACTGCCCGTCGATGTTCATGTGAGCCTTTGCAACCAAATGACGCGTATACTCATAGCATTGCTAGGGGATGCAACCGTGTCGTGGCGGTGTATTCCTCTGGACCCAAGGAAGCTCAGTGTCAAGTGTTAAGTTGTTTAAATGAGTGGTTCTGCAGAAAGCTGCAAGCAGCAATACTGGAGGCCCAGCAATCGGCCCGTTCTGAACAGGCACGCTATAAACAGGCACTGACGTCGCTTTGTTTAATGTACGTATCATAACAACGGCTTTTATATCCGCCGTCCTCGGTCTTCCGGTTTTTTGAATGATGAATACAGACTACCGCCTACTGCTGGTGAGGAGAGTTATTCCCTCTCACGCAGGCGCAGAACGTACGTGCTAACTGGCCGTCGGCTGTAGTCTTTGCGGTGTGTTCAAATGCAACTTGTTGGCCGAGACGAAGGCGACATGAGACGACGCAACAACGCCGCTAGTTTTTTAATGTCGGCTCTGTGTGTCTGGGCCTTTAAATGTCTCTGGAACCTTGCATTGTCAGATAGGGTTCCAAACTCACACAATGGCAGGGAGGGGCTGGAACTAAAGAGCATACAGTAATCAGCCAGACATCCACTACAGGCCTCAACAAGTCCACCCCCACAAACCATTACATGAGCTACAACATGGGAGCAGCTGCAGGCTGGATGTTTCCGAAATGAACTGTGACAGTTTCATGGGAATGAATGTCCATTTTACTACTTCCTCTTCTGCTGCTGCTTCTACGCTTGATAATGAAATTCATTTATTGCTCCGGATTGTTTGAATTTCTTAAAATCATCAACACTGAGCCTCAACTGTGTTGAACTGCCCCGATGCTCTTCTAAATACAGTGCAGAGGAGGTGCCAAATGGCTGCTTGCCATTGTTGTTTCTCTATCACAATGACACTGGAGACCGGAAGGGAAGGAGGAAGAAAGCAGGATGAAATATTTGGCCAGTGGAAGGGTTAATGTCAGTGATCCACATCTGTTTGGCTTCCAGGGACGGCAGTTTGTTTGTTGTTAACAGAACAAATAGACTACTAAGCATAAGTAGCGAGCCACAATGACTGAACAAATAAAGAGAAGAGACTCACAAACCACAGAAGAAAAGAAACAAAGTAACTAAGGTAATCAAACTGCTGAGCTTTATTTGTGCAACTGACTTGAATTTTGACATATGTTAATTCATACTAATATTGTTATAATAATATTGTAATGTGGTTGTAAAGTAAGCTGTGTGTGATGCAGCTGTTCAGACAGGCAGACCAGAGGTGGGCGGAGAAGTCGAGGTGGTTCTAAAATAAAACTAGTGATGGGCACGCACATAAACACACATGCAGGTCTGAGTAACAATGGAGAACTGGAGAGAAGAGAAGGTGGGCGAGGAGTTGAAATGGAGTTGATAATGTGGATGAGAGACAGAGAGGAGGAATGAATGAGTGGGTTGAGTGGGAGGGAAAAGCAAAGATAGAGAGAGAAAGTACTGCTGTCAGAGAGGTGGAGAGAATGAGAGAGATGCCACAGCAGGACAAAAAAAGAGAAGGAAAATGAGATGTATACGTAGACATGTTGAATGTCTGGAAGCATTTAATTGTGACCTGTTGAGAGACTGTGGATAGAAATGAGCCCTCTCCTGGTCTCACTGCAGTAGTACGTGTACTGTGCAATGACAACATATTTAATTGCAACCTGAGCTTACTCTGGACAAAATTAGATATTTATGTTTAATATTGCACGTGACGTGTAATAATTAGGGCTGTCAATCCATTAAAATATTCTAGGGTGCACCAATACCAGTATCGGGTATCGGTCCGATACTGTGCTCATGTACTCGTACTCGCAAAACGGGCTCCAATACAACGGCACCGATACCACTTTACTGCAGCGCAACGTTAACCTCTCGTCACCATCTTTCGGGTCCTAACGCTCCTCCCTGACGCTGCGGGCGAGACGGGCCGGTGAAGCGCCCGACCCCACGGGGCTGGGATCCCCCTCACTTTCATTGCGCCACGGGGTTTTGCTTGCACCCTCTGACTCGCGCGTGCTTTAGACTCCTTGGTCCGTGTTTCAAGACGTGTCGGGTGGGTTGCCGACATCGCCACAGACCCCTGGCGCCTTTTACGTGGGCCACGGCAAGACAGGGTTGGGGCGCACTGAGGACAGTCCGCCCCGGTCGACAGTCGCACCGGGAGCAGGGAGCCCCGTCACGGTGCGGCGAGGTCCGGGCGGGGAGCGCTGTAAAGCTGCGGCCGCGAGCCACCTTCGCCCCGAGCCTTTCCAAGCCGACCTAGAGCCGGTCGTGGCGCACCGCCTCGTATGCGGGACTCCCCAGCCTGCCGTGTGTCGCTCACACCCTCCAGTTGGCTGTTAACGAGGGTCTTTTGGCACAGAGAAGTACTCGTATCGGAACTCGGTATCAGCGAGTACCCAAATGGAAGTACTTGTACTCGGTCTGAAAAAAGTGGTATCGGTGCATCCCTAAAATATTCAATCGCGATTAATCGCATGATGATCCATTGTTAATCCCGATTTATCGTAAATTAGTCACATATTTTGTATCTGTTCAAAATGTACCATAAAGGGAAATTTGTCCAGTATTTAATACTCTTACCAACAACGAAGTGGGCAAATATGCTGCTTTATGCAAATGTATGTATATGTTTATTATTGTAAATCAATTAACACAAAACAATGACAGATATTGTCCAGAAACCCTCACAGGTACTGCATTTAGCATAAAACAATATGCTCAGATCATAACATGGCAAACTGCAGCCCATGTTTGTAAAGGGGAGACTCGTGGGTACCCATAGAACCCATTAACATTCACATATCTGGAGGGCAGAGGTCAAGGGACCCCTTTGAAAATGGCCATGCCAGTTAAAATTGGAGTGTTATTTAGCCTCCTAGCCGCACCAAGCTAGTATGACATGGTTGGTACCGATGGATCTTTAGGTGTTCTTTCATATGATACCAGTATCTTCACTCTAGCTTTAAAACTGAGCCCGCTACAACCTAAAAATTGCAAGTTGCGATTATGCGTTAAAGAAATTAGTGGCCGTAACGAATGTACGTTAACGCGTTAACTATGACAGCCCTAATTCATGTTTAATATTGCATGTGACCCTCTACATGTAAATGTACAGGAATAATAAAGAAATAAAAGTGGCAGCAGAAACATTATTTCACATATACACAGTCACATCCACAGATCCGATGTACTGTACAAAGCCCACACACACATTCAAACACCTGTCTAATGTACATAGTTTGGGTGCCCCACTTTAGATTAAATTGCACAGTTGTTGTTTAAGAAGAGACAGACAGGACAAACTTGTCCTTCACACACACTTTAACACAGTCAGTCACATCTAGATATAGCAGTTGGCCTATGTGCGTCACAGAACCCATGATAGCATTTCGCCAGCACTACGCAGCCACCTAAAAATGTATGGTTCTCCGTTTGACAGGTGTTAATAAGCAGTTGCATGTTGCCAATATAAGACACCGTCAGCAATGCATTCTGCTAATGCCAAGAGTGGTTGCACACTAAATAAGAACCATAATGCACTTAAAGACATTACCTCAAGCAGATACTCTTATCTAAAGTACACTGCAGTAACATTTGTATTCCCCCAGTGAGAAATAAACTTCCCACTAAAGCATTTTCCCACTTCAGGCATGACAAAGATGCAATTGATTTTTTTTTACTCTAATGTATAAGAAATAACTTGATTTAAAGTAGGTGTGGTTAAAATCTTGCATTGCATATTCACCTTTTTAGCAATTAATCTGCACTCTTGGGAACCATAACTTACAGCAGTTGGCCTGTCTGTAGTAATAGTAAGTGTGCATTAGTAGCTGAGTGGATGAATGCAACAGTCAGGCATCATTAAAAGCACATCTATCTCTCTCTAAGTCCGAGAAGCTGAAAGACTAAACTACAGTGACGACGCCTCTAAAGACTCTTCTGTCTCAGGGAGTTCCCAAGCTGTGTTATTAAATATTCACACATTCATATTTATGAGAGACGGGACCTGCTTCAAAGAAACATGGTCAGCACAAACTGATCGTCTAGGGGGGATCACACTGCAACACTTTTATGTTGCCTTATGTGAAGCCATCCTTAAGACAAAAAAAGACATGAATACATTTTATGATGTGCAGCTGCTATTTGGACAAAAACTCCATGGAAGGAAATACTGCTGACCTAAAAAATCAAGATATAACCCCTCAAGAACTTTTCCTGCTGCAGCTCAAATGCTCCCGTTTCCCTGTCTCGGTAAAGAAATAGGGCAACAGTAAATATGTTGCACAAATAAAGCAGTGTCTCTGAGCCAATCACCAAGCACAAACTACCAATAGGAACATATCTTAGATGCAGTTCCTCTCACTAACAACTATTAAAGTCCCTCTCTCACTTTATAAAAGTCAATGTGAAAATCCCAAACTTCCCTTCATCTTGAAATACAAATCAAGAAGTTGGGATTTCATTCAATATACTGTATGATTTTGAAAAATATTTCATTAACAGAATATCAAGGCTTAAAAAGAACTATGACACGAGCAGGGTCTGAAATGAACTTTTTTTGCCACTGTGGCAGGCTAGTATTTTTTTTGTCTGCCACTCATAAATTTTATCTGCCACTTTTGAAATCTATGCGCTAAATGAAGGAATAACATTACAGATATGGTGTTCGATATATTTTACACATCTATAGTGGTTATTTGCATAAAAACACAATTCAAATGATTAGGAAATAAATGATTGTATTCTTATTTAAATATTTGCTTTAGTTAAAAAAAATCTTGATGTATGATAAGCTGCTTAGAGCTAGTGTTGGGAAGTTACACAGGTCAGAATTCCCTCTCTATTATCTAATTTATATTGCTGTGAAAACACCTTCAAACAACTGGATTTATTGTATTGTATTCAGAATTTACCTTCGCCCAATACTCATTTTTACTTAACAGAGCTTGAACGTATCATAATATAAATCAATGGAACCTCCGTTAACGTTAGTAGCTCTGTTATTTAGCCGAGCCGGACTTTGCTGCCCATCGACTTCCAACAGGTAACGTTACTAACTCTCCTCCTGTTGATTTCAACACAGATTTATTGTTGACAATGTAGCATTATCAGGGAAAAAAATTCTCTCCACCATGGCTCGGTGTCCCAAACAAACGGAAACATGATACATGATACAGCATGCGTATGCGCCATTGTGCATGCGGAACTGTCGGAAAGCATCAATTCAGAGGAATCGATAGTCATGGAGGCATGAGATGCCAAGGAATCTAGGGATGCTCATTTTTAAAATAAATTCTTAACCTATAACCGACCCTCGTTAACCGATTATTAACCGTTAACTGACAAGATTTGTGCCTCGCATGCAGCGGTGTACCAGCTGCATGAGCACAACAGACAAATGAGTCTCCAGTTCACCGTCTGGGAGCGTTAACTTAGCAGCTACGATGCTGCGTGTAGTGTCGCGGACATGCAGCCACTTTCCCAGTAAAAGTCTCCACCGCACATTTAGTTTAGTTTAGCAGGTTGTCAGCTGTGTGTCTGCCCGGATTAACTTTAGCGAGTGTCCAACAAACAGTGTGTGTATTTGTGCTACGTTAGCAGCTCTAGCATTGCCGGAGGCTTCGTGCTCGCTGCCGCACACGTAGTCTGCGTAACTTTAGTGAGTTTCCAACAGACCGTGTGTGTGTGTTGGTGGTGAGTGTGAGGTTGTTGGTGGCGTTCTAGCTGTGAACGTAGGTGTAGCAGTGTGTGGACACTTTATTTGTCGGTGAATAAATGCTATGAAACTACAACTCCTCCACTCCGCTCAAGTGAGCCAGAGACCAGAGCCGACTTCCGTATCCTGCAACTCCGGCTCCGCCTCTTAAGGTGGGCTGTTAAGGTGGACCAACTTTTCTCCTTAAAGAGACAAGCCACTCCTCTGAGCCGCTCAGCTTTTGAGTTAATTATTAACATTTCTTTTAACCGTTTTATCCGATAGCGTTAATCGGTTAAAATGCTTAATGTCGGTTAACGGTTAAACCGTTAATTATGAACATCCCTACTAAGAACCCTAGCGTTTTCCCTGCCTGCCAAAGTGGCGGATGGTCTGATGATATTCACCCGCCACTGCCAACAATTTACCTGCATTTGGCGGGTTGTGGGTGCTAATTTCAGACCCTGGACACGAGGTATATTTGAATGATTGACAGGTGTCTCAGCCTATCACAATCAGCCTTTGGGGTTGTCGCTCGCTTCTGCCAAACATCAAACAACCGGCTATAATCCGGATTTGTACGGTCAATGCTGGTGACGAACAAAATTATGTGTTCATTATAATATTAGACAGCATTAGCATTCACTCTGTTGAGAAGGAACAAAGTACTCTTAAATAAATGGACCAAATGGTGCTGTACAGACAATGTTCCCTACAGTAAACATAGCCAGAGGTAAATGGAAGACTTGGAAGAGTTTGTACAGACACAAATGTACTTATCTATCAGTTATTATCAAAGGAAGCACCGAGGAACGACATCCCTAAACAGTAGCAGGAAGGAGCTAATGGAAAGGATAAACACACTCGGACAAGTGGCAAAGTTTTGCACATAGTTTCCCCTCGCCAAGAACCGACGTGCCACATGTTAGAGGAGATTCACACCGTTGCTGTTTCAAAACAGAATAATTCCTCTTTAGTTAGTTCAGGAAGGAGGGACGAGTGAAACATTAACCTTAACCGAGCTGCAAGGCCAGTGGGACTGCATCTGACAGGATAAACACCAGCTCGCTTCACATCATGAAACTAAAAGAGACCGGACAGGAGGCTGACAACATAGTCAGCTTTATCTGGAAGAAATGAATGCCCAAAAGAAACCATTAACTCTGGTCATGCTTAAAGAGGATTTCTGCAACATGAACACACACACACACACACACACAGAGCCTGCACTGTCAGCTAGTGGGCAGCTGAAAGCTCCTCATTTCATTAGAGACTGTAATTAATAACCACTCATCACAAGGCCTAACTAAGCAGCTGGAGAGAGAGGAGAGGCAGGAGGACACCAGGATTAGAGATGGAGAACAAAGGATACAGGCTGGAGGGAGTGAGGGAACAGAGGAGGAGAGAGGAGTGGAAGGATAGATGAGATGGTTGTGGAGGATCAGAATGCATGTCATCTATTTAGTCATCATTTACCGTAACCTCATGACAAATGAAAAACACCAGATTCTAGAGATGTGACGAATGTCATACGGCGTTGAAATTGAACATTTAATTGTTTTTCCACAGAACTCTCTTTTATCAGACCATTATTTAATCACTTTTGAATTCTTATTACTAGACTATACACCATCAGACAAAAGTGTGTACACTAGATGTCTATCTGATAGTGTTGTAGCTAAATTTAAGGAAGTGATTCCATTAGCATTAAATTCAATACCATGTCTCAATATAACAGAGGGCTCGTATGCTAACTTTAGCCCCACCCAAATCGATCATCTTGTAGATAGTGCTACAGACTCACTGCGAGTCACACTTGATTCTGTTGCCCCTCTGAAAAAGAAGTTAATAAAACAAAGGAAGTCAGCTCCATGGTATAACCCTCAAA